>JACEGR010001998.1:0-144106 GCA_014170235.1 Listronotus bonariensis
AGTTATTTTTCCTAACAAGTGCGGAAAGTATCATTTTCCGCACGCGATTGCCGAGTTAGCCGAACGACGCGAAGCGGGAGTTCGGATAGCAATCGAGTGCGGAAAAAATACTTTCCGCAAACGTCAGGAACAATATTTTTCTACTAGCGTAGGATAAAATACTTTCCGCAAGTGTTAGGAACAACATTTTCTACTAGCTTAGGAAAATAAATAAAACGAGTTCAGATCTATAATATATGTATTTTGTATTTTTATTACATATTAAGAAAAAAAACTAAATCTAAATCTTATCACTATTTATATTAATTATAAAAGGAGCAGTTGTTGGCATTTTGTAAATTTACTGGCGGATGACGAAACGCAGGTATGGTGGTGCGTAGACCCGATGCAGGCACTTTCTACCTCTGCATTACCTGGATTTTCTTTGTATCTCGGTTTGAAATAGAATATATTTCAGATTGGGAGGCGGATGCTGATGTCGTAAATGTTGTTGGAGTCTTTTCTGATTCTAAGATTTTGTTTGATATTCTGGTTCGTTCTTTTGCGGACTCCTCGATATAACCTTCGGCAACTGAAGTCGATTTCCAGCCGCCCAGTCTTTTAATATTGGTTATGCCTTCCCCGGAATCTGCCAACATTGTCGCAGATGATCGGCGGAAGCTATGGCCTGTGTATAAATGAGGGTCTGGAGAGAGACCGAGGTACCTGACTTGATATCTGCTGGCATCTTGCCAAGAGAGATTTATGCCCACACACTGGACTGAGATAACTCCTTTTTATATTGAGTAAAAAATCTATTATGCTTAGTATTAGGTTTTCTTAAGCTTGCATATTTTCTATACTACAATGCCACTTAAAATATTTTCCATTTTTTACCTCTTTTGAAATTGTAAAAAACATCGGGAGTGTATGGTTTTTGATTGAGATATGTTAATCATTACAAAATCGCCTTTATCAATAACATCATTTTGTAGTTAAATTGCAAAGCTCTTCTCTCCGGCATGCTCCACGCCAGTCCGAATATTGTTTTGCCACTTTGATCATTAAGTGACGAATTTCGTCAGGTTGCTTCTGAGGCTGGGAACTTACTAAGATTTGTTCATTGGTAAAAACTTTAGCTTTTTTGGTTGAAAACCAATATTCATTTTCTTAAGAAATGCTGTTAACTTTGAAATACCTGCTGATATCCCATCTTTTCAATTTTAAGCTTGCTCTTCAACATCGAATATTCAGGTGAATCCATTTAGGATTACTTACGATCGGTCTGGTTCGGTTACTGCCAATTATGGTGTGGTTAAGGCTGCTCTGCTGCCACTGCTTCGCTTTGAGAACGTGAGTTTCTGGCGATGGTACCGCGCGTAGCGGCTTAAGTAGCCGGTTTCCCACTCTTGACGCGTCTTGTCAGAGTTATTGGTAGTGGGACTGCAAGTTCCACGACGTAACGCGGACAGCTCCGACGCGATATTTGCAAGTACAGTTACTTTGTTTTCCTTAATTAATTATTTTGCCGTTTCGCGTAACGGATTTAATAATGAATAAAGAATTCCTATGATCTACTTTATACTATACAAAAAAACGGCCAATTTCTATAATGGATATTTGAATTAGGAAAATAAATTAATAAGTTTTAATGAAATGAAATAAAAATCTAGAAACTTCGTTACAGCCTCATGTACTTTTAAGTACTAGCAACTTATTTCTATTTCCCGGACTAATGGCCGTGCGTTAGTGTCCAGTGACGTGTTTTTAAATTTGTTTTTGGTTGAAAATGACATTTTTTTAAAGAATTTATATTTAATTAAATAACTAATAGACCGCTAAAAATAAGTAATGCTTTATTGATCACAGTAAAAGTAAGATTAAAACATTAAAAAACCCAAAAACATAAATTAATATAGAGGGTGTCAAGGTGAGCAATAAAAATGCTGCTGCACATTGTACGACGTACACACGTTAAACCCAACCACTTTCATTTGCAAAACCGTGTCGACTGAGACCGCAGTAATAATGGAAAAATGATGCTCGATTGCAATAATTTACCAACAATACCAAATTACCGACAATGTACACACTACATATTAAGATTCCGGTTGTCCGAGGGACACACGGTGCGACGGACTTCTCTTGGACTATAAAAATATGCAATAAAATGCCCAAGTAGACCATTAAAATAAAACTTAGCATATATATTTTAATATGTAGTATATCCTTAATGCAATTCTACAAGATGAAATCCAGTTTATTATAAAGAAGCCTTTTTAAATCATATAAAGTGATTGATACTATTGTTGCATGGGGACAAAGAGTAACTTTAAAAAATTTTTATTTTATTTCACTTTGTCAAACTTAAAAATCAATAAACTGCAATAATATCTATTAATAATTAATATCAGTTGTTTAAATTTAAATTAATTAAACAATTTTTAAATTATTAAATTTTGTGTTTTCTTGCCAATGACATAGTAATTGCATGCTTGGACAAAAAGGTTAAGTAAACCTCATATTGTATTATACAGACTGTCCACGGATGGGGTTACCAAAAGAAAAATGGACCAAGAATTTAATTTTTTCGAAAAAAAGTCATTTTTCATTAAAACAGAGAAAATGTTGATTTTTTTACAGGGTTTGCAAAAACTTAGAAAACATGATTTTTGCTTTAAGAGTAAACCACCTTCATTTTTAATTTTTAAGCAAAATATCATTGGTAAAATATATTTAGAGTAATGTTTTTTTTTTATATAAAATGTTTAGTATACTTTGTCCTTTTGTTAACTCCATTCGTAGACAGTCTGTAGATTAGTGTCTTTTGTGATTCCCAATCTTTTATGGTGGTATAAAATAATTTATTTGCTTTAATTTAAAAGAAACTCGTTTTAATTTGGCGCGAATAATCCAGTAATATCCTTACTTCCTAAATAGTGGTGAATACAAAAAGAAATTAAATTTGTAATACATTTATTATTTGTACTTTTTTAGCAACCCCAAATTAAGGATCCAAAGATACCTATAAATATTACATTACGGCTTCGTTCTAAGGGCATTAAAGTAAAAAGTTGTTGGTTTAGCAGGCATCTCTTAATTTTTCCTGAAATCTCTTTGTGTCTTCTCCTGAATGGCATTATTCTTTTATTGTTTTTATTCCAAAAGCTTACTGCTCGGTAAATTAGTCAGAAACAAAAGTAAAAAAAAACATAAAAGAATGGCTGGTTAAAAAAACTGCTCTAGCAAGAAACCTTATTTGACCAGAGAGATGTAAAAATTTAAAGAATATTGTATTAGTATTTCTGAAAAAGAGTAGCACAATATCCAATTATTATTCTTATGTACATTAGTCGCAGAATAGACGCGATTTTTATGTTTTATTATTATTAAAAAATATCTAATGCTAAGGCATTGTCGGCTCGTAAAAGTTAAAGTAATTACTTTTAAATAGGGCTTAGCTAAAAAGGTTTTACAAAAACTACTTTAAAAAATTTGTATGGCCTGGTGTCCAGTAAAGAATTTCAGTTTTTAGCACTGGGCTACCTGACCATGAAAAGTTTTATAATATGTACTGGTTCATTAGCATTTGACCATGTTTTAACTATTGCCTTTAAGTTATAACTAAAAAATTATAACCAAAATTGGCAGTAAAAAATTTAAAATATTTTCTCTTGATAAACTTTGCTATTTTATTTAAAAACCATTTAAAAACATTAATTTGTCGGGCAATTTTAAACAAAAACACGCCACGCGCTACACGTGTCTTAGTATATGTATAAGTTTTAGTAAATAGGTTAAAAAAGGCATTATTATCAAATGGATATAAATAGTTAATATGACATTTTCGAATGCCATTTCCTTCAAAAATAATTAAGATAGTATAGCGCTTGGCACATGAAGAAAATATAAAAGTTTGGTTTTTAAAGTAATGTTTGCTAAATGTTTGACAGCTTTATTTAAAACATATTATGGATCTCTACTATATGTTTTTGCAAAAAAAAAACACGTAACGTACAACGTACTTATTTGCTGACATAAGTATTTTAATTTACAAGTACAGGACAAGTACTTAAAATTTTTAATAACTCAAAAAAAAATGTGATTAAACTTTATTGGTTGGCAGAAATATCTAAATATAAAATTTAAAAACGCTTTGACCACATTCGTTTACTAGAAAATATTGGTAAATATGGATTAGAGAGCAAAAGGTGGTAAAATAGCAAATTTCAAGAGTTTTATGTTATACCGTTAAGGGTTTTAGGTAATTGGACTATAAAATCCAAAATATTTAATTTCTGGTAATAGTTTAATACAATTTTTGATTACCACTTTAAATTCATTATATCATTAATAACGTCTATGGTTTAAAAACTACTGCTATTAAATAAAAAGTAAATAAATTGACACTCCTAAAAAAGTTCTAATATAATAAGCCCCAGCAAAAATTAGCATCGATATAAAAAATCGGAAGAAACGGGCCCAATATCATGACATGCTTGGCTAACTTCGGAGGTTCTTTTCGAAGTATGCCGTGCTATTGGTTATCCTGAGAATCGGTGTTTTGGGAGGCATAAAGTATAATGTATTAAAGGAGTTAAGGTACATTTCAGCATGTCAAAATACACCCAAAGAGCTGGTGATAAAATACTAAGGAAAATGAATTAGGACGAAAATCACTGATCAAGCTAACGCGACATCCTATGGGATCGGGGCCATAGGGTACGTCGTGTCGGATCTTTTAGAATAATAATATGGAGAAAAAATGTTTGTAAACCCTCTATACAGAAACAACTTTTTCTCTAAACATTATTTCCTTTATTAACTACCGTTTTCAGTTATCATTTGAACTGTTGAAGATAGACATCATCCGAAACGTCGTGTACAAACAAAAATTAAGACAATGAAAATTCAAGAAACTAGTAATATTCTTGATGATATTTTTTTATCTCTGGACAAACCACGAAGGCTAAAAGCCTAAATACTAACGTACCGTGGGTGTCTTAAGCGAGGTAAGAGGGAGTTTGTTGACGCGGGACTTAAATACTTAAAGATTTGGGGGAAGGAAAGACCTCCGCTGGCAGCAGGTTCCACAACCTAGAAACTCTAGGGATAAAAGAACGAACAAAGTGGGAAGTTCGGGGCCTGTCCAGTTGGACCGTATAGGGATGCATACGCGCGGACCACGAGTTTCTCTGTTGGGAACCGTAAGTGGATGAACTATACTGGACAATTCTTCAGAGCAGAAGCCATGGAAGTACCTATAAAAAGCGATAAATAATAATAAATAAATGATATGCTGTTTTTAAACTTTAACGATTTACATTGGTTAAATCCAATGTTTAATAAACCATAAAAACTTTTCTTTACTCTAAAACTTTTGTATACAGAACAACTGTCCCAAATTGCAAGCAAGCAAGTTCAACATGCTAATTATTTTAAATTAAAGAAAAATGCTCCCAACAATATATTGGCTAGAATATTTATGTTTTATCTTACAAAAGAAACTATTTGCAAAAGTTTCTAAATTTTAAATTAAATGTTTAAGCTTGTTAAATAAATATAACAACTTTAATAAATCCACGTATACCCTTAAGTAAAAAAATTTGATTCTCTATAATTTCTTAAGATATAAAACTTTCACATCACGTATGCTGTTTACAAGACCAAACAATTTTCTTGTTTAAATCCCATCTTTACTAAAACATTTAAAACTTTTTTGAACTTTAAACGTTTTGTTCACAAAATGATTGCCGCAAATTGCAAGCAAGTAAGTCCAACATGCTAATTCTTTGAAATTAAAGAACAATGCCATCAGCAATATGTTGGCTAAAAACTTTATTTTAAATGTTATTTAAGTTAACAATTGCCTAATTTTTCTATTTTAAATTTAATTAATTATCTTGTATAGAAAATATACTAATTTTAATAAATCGACATATACTTTTAAAAAAGGAAATTGGAATTAAACAAAATATTATTTGGCTTTTCTTCAAAATAAAATAAAAAGTTTATTTAACATTTTAACAAAATTAAAACTTTTATACATTAAGAAAAACTATTTTGCTCTTAAACAATATCATAAAAAATATGATTACTTTAAAACAAATAAAATAATGAAATATTTAACATTAAGTTACTTACAAAAAGTTTCATGTTATAAAGGAAAGTTCATTAGCACTTGGTAAAATTATTTTATTCTATAACTTTTATAATATTGTGTAAGAGCAGAATAGTTCTTCATAATGTATAAAAGTTTTAATTTTCTTAAAATAATAAATAAACTCTTTAATTATATTCTGGAGAAAAGCCAAATAATATTTTGTTTAAATTTAATCTCCCAGAAAACAAATAAAGCATAAAATACATTATTATATGGCTCAACATTTTTTACTATTCTTTTTATCTGGTTTAGATACCTAATAGGTGTACCTTTTACCGGTTAAGTTTTTCAAAAGTAATGTCAAACTCTATAATGTCCATCAGACATATCATATTTATTTTTTTTCAGTTTTCTAAGAAGTTAATCAGTAAGTTTTTAAGTAAACTGTTTACCACATTTTTGGTAAACTATATATTTACCACATTTTTGAGACGCAACCATTGGCCCAGTTCTGGTCTGGCGTCTTGTTAAGATTTTATTTTATTGGATTAAAATAATTTCAACCGAGTGCTAATAAACCTTTGTTAATAAATTAAAACGTTTTTATTGTAAGTAAGTTAATATTAAATATTTATTATTTGTTTTAAAATAAGCATAGCTTTTATAATATTGTGTAAGAGCAAAATAGTTCTTTATAATGTATAAAAGTTTAAATTTTCTTAAAAAGTTAAATAAAAATTTTAATTTTATTCTGGAGAAAAGCCAAATAATATTTTGTTTAAATTTAATCTCCAAAAAACAAATAAAGCATAGGAAATTGGATTTTTATAATTTTCCAAGACATTAGACTTTCACAAACGTATGCTGTTTTTAAAACCGTAACGATTTTCTGGTTTATATAAATGTTTAATGTAATATCTAAAACTTTTCCGTACTGTAAAAGTTTTGTACAGAGACCAATTACTGAAAATTGCAAGCAAGCAAGTCCAACATTTCTAAGCTAGTAAAATAATAATAGTAACTAATAAACCGACATAAATTTTTAAGGAAGGCATTGTATATTGTATAATTTCCCAAGACATGAAACTTTTACAACACGTATGCAGTTAATAACACCAAAACGATTTTTTGTTTAACTCTTTAATATACCAATAAAAACTTTTTTGTACTGTAAAAGTTTTGTACACAGAACAGTTACCGCAAATTGCAAGCAACCAAGTCGAACATGCCAATTCTTTTAAATTTTAGGTAATAATAACCTAATTTGTTGTATTTAAAATTTAATTTTTATGCTTGTAAAATACATATAGTAACTCTAAAAAATCCACATATAATTTTAAGAAAGAGAATTGGATCCTTCCTAATTTCCCAAGAAAAGAAACTTTCACAACACGTATGCAGTTTATAAAACAGAAACGATTCTTATTTAAATCTAATCTTTAAAATAACATTTAAAGTTTTTCGTACTGTAAAAGTTTCGTACACAGAAAGATTACAGCAAATTGCAAGCAAGCAAGTTTAACATGCTAAATCTTCAAAATTAAAGAAAAATGTCCCAAACAATTCGTCGGCTAGTAATTTTGTAGTGAATTTTATTAAATTAATTAAAGAAGTTTTTTAACTTACATGTGTTGATAAAACTTTACTTTAATGCTATTTATGTGCATAGTGTGGTTGTATAAGATTTTAAATTTAAAATTAAAATGTTAAGCTTGTGAAATAAATATAGTAACTTTAATAAATTAACATATACTTTTAAGAAAATTAAATTCTCTATAACTTTCTAGGATGTAAAACTTTGCAACACGCATGCTGTTGTACCAAACCGAAACAATTTTCTTGTTTAAATTTAATATTTAATATAACATTAAACACTTTCAGTATTTTAAAAGTTTTGTTCACAAAACTATTACCGAAAATTGCAAGCAAGCAAGTCCAACATGCTAAATCTTTTAAATTAAAGAAAAATGTCCTCAGCAATACGTAAGCTAGTGTTAATGTTTTAAACTAACTAACTGCAGAAGTTTTTAAACTTATACAGGGTATATTACGGCCGATGGTACCTTGGACGTTTAGGGAAAACGAATCTCTGGATTTTTTAAAAATTGGGAACAAAGGTAGTTGCTTGTGATCTAACGATCTTAAATATTTTTAATAATGCAGCATTGCCGCTTATTTCAAAAAGTGGCTTTAACCTTAATATTTCAAATGGAAAACTGTACTGTATATTTTGGTATTTTTGGATTCTCCATTACTTTCTTAATCTTTTTGCCGAATATTATCCTCTACCTATATATTACGTTTTATCAAATATTATAGTATGTTTCTGTACCTAAATGCTATAGTTCAGAAGATAAAGCAAGTTTCTTTAAAATTCAAAATTTAGCATAATTAGTATTAATTAAAGATAGTCATGAATTTATTGTCGAGACTAAAAATAACAATAAAATTATTTGACAGTTGGTGTTTTACGACATTTCATGGCTATCTTTGATAAATACCAATTATGCTAAATTTTTATTTTTAAAGTAACTTGCTTTTATCTCCAGAACCATAGCATTTGAGTATAGGAACATGATATATCATTTAATAAGACTTTTGATATTCCTTTAGGGGGATAATATACAGGTTGTTTCATTTAAGAAGAAAGGTTTTTTAACATTTTTATATTCAGAGGTAAAATCACAAATTTTAAGCGATCCTTTATAAAAAAACTCCATACAAAACCCATGTAAAGGACCTTGATATGCTACATCCTGAATTTTAAGTTTCCACGAATGCAGGTAGAGTAATAAAAGACATTCAATGGGAGAAATTTTCAAAAAAACAATCTTGTATTCCTTAAACGTCTAAGTTACCATCCACCTTGTATGTGTTGACGGAAACTTTACTTCTAATCCTATTAACGTTATTAATTGCAAAAGTTTTAAATTTAATTTTTTGGCTTGTAAAATAATTATAGTAATTTGACATATTCTTTTATAAAAGGAAATTTGATCCTCTATAATTTCCCAAGACATGAAACTTTTACCACACGTATGCTGTTTACAAAACCGTAACGATTTTCTTGTTTAAATCTAATCTCTAATATGACATTAAAAACTTTTTCGTACTGTAAAAGTTTTGTACACAGAACGATTACCGCAAATTGCAAGCAAGCAAGTCCAACATGCGAATCTTCAAAAGTTAAGGAAAATGTCCTCAGCAATACGTAAGCTAGTGTTAATGTTTTAAACTAACTAACTGCAGAAGTTTTTAAACTTATACAGGGTATATTACGGCCGATGGTACCTTGGACGTTTAGGGAAAACGAATCTCTGGATTTTTTTAAAAATTGGGAACAAAGGTAGTTGCTTGTGATCTAACGATCTTAAATATTTTTAATAATGCAGCATTGCCGCTTATTTTCAAAAAGTGGCTTTAACCTTAATATTTCAAATGGAAAACTGTACTGTATATTTTGGTATTTTTGGATTCTCCATTACTTTCTTTAATCTTTTTGCCGAATATTATCCTCTACCTATATATTACGTTTTATCAAATATTATAGTATGTTTCTGTACCTAAATGCTATAGTTCAGAAGATAAAGCAAGTGTTCTTTAAAATTCAAAATTTAGCATAATTAGTATTAATTAAAGATAGTCATGAATTTATTGTCGAGACTAAAAATAACAATAAAATTATTTGACAGTTGGTGTTTTACGACATTTCATGGCTATCTTTGATAAATACCAATTATGCTAAATTTTTATTTTTAAAGTAACTTGCTTTTATCTCCAGAACCATAGCATTTGAGTATAGGAACATGATATATCATTTAATAAGACTTTTGATATTCCTTTAGGGGATAATATACAGGTTGTTTCATTTAAGAAGAAAGGTTTTTTAACATTTTTATATTCAGAGGTAAAATCACAAATTTTAAGCTTTGATCCTTTATAAAAAAACTCCATACAAAACCCATGTAAAGGGACCTTGATATGCTACATCCTGAATTTTAAGTTTCCAACGAATGCAGGTAGAGTAATAAAAGACATTCAATGGGAGAAATTTTCAAAAAACAATCTTGTATTCCTTAAACGTCTAAGTTACCATCCACCTTGTATGTGTTGACGGAAACTTTACTTCTAATCCTATTAACGTTATTAATTGCAAAAGTTTTAAATTTAATTTTTTGGCTTGTAAAATAATTATAGTAATTTGACATATTCTTTATAAAAGGAAATTTGATCCTCTATAATTTCCCAAGACATGAAACTTTTACCACACGTATGCTGCGTTTACAAAACCGTAACGATTTTCTTGTTTAAATCTAATCTCTAATATGACATTAAAAAACTTTTCGTACTGTGAAAGTTTTGTACACAGAACGATTACCGCAAATTGCAAGCAAGCAAGTCCAACATGCGAATCTTCAAAAGTTAAGGAAAATGCCCGCACATTATAAATTAACTATTAGTTTAAAAGTTGTAGAAAAGCCATTAGTCCTGAAAACTTTTAAATTATAGGACCGTCAGGATCACAGCCGGAAGTTCAATTATTTTCGATTAGTCGGAAGAGCTTAATGGCCAGGCGTCGGGATCCAGACAGTATTTTTAACGATTTGTTTGAAAAATCAAATAGTTAATGCGGACTTAAAGACTCAAAATCCTAAGTTATGGGTATTAATTATATGCTGACCAAATTTTTAAATTAAACAAAATCTACGGTCAGAGATTGGCCAAAGGAAACCCTAGACTGAGGTAATTAAAGATAGGGGATTCTCTATTAAAAAAAAATATTTGTCGTTATAATTTTTAACGATTATTTTTGACCACTCGGTATTTAATATTTGTGAAAATGTCGATACAGTCTACAAAAGAAGTTCTTTTTTACAAGGAACCCAACCCATCCCATATTAAAGGCTTTTGTTTAGAAGAAATTGATGGTTATGTAATGGCTTGCGGTATTACCGGAAGTGGTGGAGCAGTCAAAATTGTTTTGGGTTGTATGTCACACACTGAATTTATTATGTTAACAAATTTTCAAAATTTGCAAGCGTACTTTTGAGAAATCGATCACGGCCGTTCCCCGGTGAAACACCCTGTATTAACAAATAAAACCAAACCAAAATCCGACACCTGTATGGATAGCTACGAATGTTCCAGTGCGCATTACTGAATTTAACCGGAAATTGAGTCCACATATAGTGTATCTACGTAAGTTGACGTACATATAGAGAAAACTTTTATTAATAATTTTACAAAAAAAGCTATTCTCCTTATAAAAAAGTTATGCATGATCCAAAACCTAAAATATAATTATCAAATATTAAATTGTGTTGGTCATCTACAAGGTTTGGCCAAAAATGTATTTTTTTCTTAAAAGTAAGAAAGTATCCGTATTTTTGCAAATACCGCAAATTGTTATAAATAAAAGATGTTTAGAACTAAAAATTACTTAAAATTATGCAATTTTGTTCATTAAAAAAATATATATAATGTTTTTGTGCGAAAATTGAAAGAATTTAAGTTTGTACATTAGAAAGTTTATTTAAAACTATACTGTGTAAGGCTTTCGCAGCCATCTTCTGCTAAACTTAAGTTTTTTGAGCTATTCGGCCGTCGTTGTAAATTTTATATCCTTGATGTTTATGCCAGCGAGTGATTGGCATCCTTCGAATGTTTTTAGTAGACTACTATGGCGTACTACTGGCGTCCGGCGGGGACGCAGCGAGTATTTATATGTGCAGCTTGGGTGGGCGTGGCCTGTTTCGGTTGGTCGTTGCGCAGTTGTTGTTTTAAGTACTGCCTCCTATAAACCAAGGGGTATTATTCGGGTATGTGCGATGATACCTTTGTAATTTGGAACCACGAATCCGAAAACTTCCAGAATTCATGAACCACATAAACCAGATACATTTAAATACATTATCGGTAACTTAAAAGTTAACCGTTAGGAAGATATCGCAAAAAAAATGGCTGAATCTTTTACCTTAAAAACCAAATTAGTATTTTATTTGAACTACCAATTATGTCAAATAATTCAATTATTCCAATCCGTCCTGTCCTAAAAAAATTCCTAACTTTTCTCACTTCATTGCCTCGACTAGCAATAGTCTGCCATGCTTAAATTTGCCGCACCCCAAAATCCGGGCTGACCATGTATTTTTAGTGTAGTAAACAGAACAAAATAACACATTTATTTAAATAAAAGTATTATTTCATGAAATCTACCGTTTTTATCTTTAGCAATTACGCAAATCATTAATAATGCCCTTTGGGACACACTCTAAAGCAAAAAAGAAAGTGAAATGATTTAACCTTGAAAAAAAGTCCGAGCATTAAGATAAGACAAGAAAAATTGATTATTATCACTTTACCCTTTGAGCTTGTCATAATCTGTTGGAGCAGTTTTGAGACACTTCTCTCTCTATAATAAAGATATTATCGTCACTTACTATCTTAGGATTTAAGAAGTTTATAGATCCGAAAATCAATTTTAATGGCACTTGATTTATTCGCTTTCTTGATAGACACAAATATTTCGCAGCGCTTTTTATTAACCTAGATTTTAATCAGTTTATTTCAGGAAAGTGCACTTTATTAAATTTTTAATATTTAAAATTAATAAGAAATAGCCAAAATAAAAATAGTAATATAACTTAACTTTAATAACCTCTTAAAGACAGATGCTCTTTATATATTGACAGATTAATATTTATATTTAAAAATGCTTTTTGCAATAATAAAATATGTGCTAGAGAGTGCGCAAAAAAAAAATGCTACCTACAAGTGATTTAAAGAATGTGCGATCTCTACTCTCAACTTACCTTAGCAAAAGTCAATGATTCCTGAAGATCCCGGGTTTAAAAAAAAAAAAATTCTGTAACTTCCTAAGTTTTTTTATAAATAATTGTGTCCAGTGCATTGTCAAAGCATTCGGCTAAAGAGGATTCTGGAAGATGAAAAATTATAACGTTTTATCAACTCTATTGTAAACTCGAGATGGCGCCCCTCATGCGGGTGTCTCGGCAACAAGTTACGTACAAAATTACCTTTTTTGTGTTGTGCCACTTTGTATGAAATTTTAAGATAAAAATAAGTATTCTTCACATTATATTTTATTCAAAAATTTATTATATTCCTGGTAAAAGTTGATTGAAGCAGCAGCTTTAAAGATATCCTTGATTTAAAAAAAAAAAAAAAAATTCTGTTTATGGCCAAGTCTTAGGTATACAGGGTATTTTTAAATTAAATGATATTGCGGTTTTCGCTATTTTAGGAGATTTTCGAGAAATTCTTTTTCAGGGCGTTTCTATAGGTCGATTATGACACAAATCTGTGTGCGCGTTTTCAAAAATCCATTTCTGTAATTTATTATTAATCAAAATATACATTACGGGACGGTGGAGTGAACAGGGGTGCTGGGTGGGGACAAAACAGTATAAATCCTACATTAAACACCCAAAGACCAGTATTTCACAGTACACCACCGCACTTTCTGTTTACAAAAATGTCAAAAAATTGTTTAAAAAAATAGAAATAAATAATAGTTTAAACAACAATCCCTACTCATACGCCCTGTCACGAGATGTCACTGCATAAAAAGTATAGGTTACCAAATGTCTTGCTGATGTTATGCCAAACAGCTACTGAAAAGGAAGATGCAGGTACAAAATTCAGCATACTGAAGGAATTAGGCTATACCTTGTATCTCATCATTAACAATTTGTAAGGGGAAAAGAAAATACCTAAGCAGCATTGAGAGGAGGTATTTCTACAAAATACCATTGTTTCTTATGGAAATGAGTTGGATTTTAGTAGTGTGTGATGCAGCATCTACGAAGATTTGAATGTAAGTCCCGGAATAGGCTTGAGTGTGCCAAATCTTCTTAAGCAAGAATTTGTAAGCAACGTTGCCTCTATCGAGACTGTCGTTTTCATAATTTCTTTAATTAATGGCGGACGAGAATCCCATGTGTAGGATAATAATTTTTGAAAGATTTTATAGTTTTTTAAAGGTGAATTTACATGTAATTTGCTATGTGCCCCGAGTGCAGTGTAGTGTAATGTTTTCTTGTGTTTGACGTTGGATTTATATGTTGTCTCCCACCCCAGCACCCCTGTTCACTCCACCGTCCCGTAAAGCTATGTTTTTGATTAATAATAAATTATAGAAATGGATTTTTGAAAACGCGCACACAGATTTGTGTCATAATCGACCTATAGAAACCTGCTGGACATTGGGACACTGGAATGGAATAATTTAAATTTGGGTAAAGTTTTAAACCTAATTTTCTCAAAGACTACAAAAAATATTTTAGTATTAAACTTACCACTTATATACAGAGTGGTAAATATACCGTTTTTGGAAAATTTTGTTGTTTTCCAATATTTTTAATAAAGAAATTTTTTAAATACGGTAACAATTTTATAATAATCAGATAATCATTGTGACAAACAGTTTCCTGGGAGTTCGATATTCTTTATAAATCTAAAAGTTATGATTTTTACTGAGAACTTACATTTTAGCGTCATCCCACAACATGCCATGACATTATAAACGCAGGGTTTGACACGTTTTAAGCTGAAGAAATCTTTTATTGGTGGACAAAAAGTAGATCTATGTGTAAAGAAGTAGAGATTTTCCAAAAAGGTTCACAATGGTTTTTCTTAATTCTTGTTTTTATTATGCCATTAACTACTGAATTGGGTTTCATAAATTCCAAAGTATTTTGGAATCTAGGAATCAAAACACCAAACCGGTTTTTTTCTTTTTATTTGCGTTTGCTTAGTTTGCGTAATAATGCTTTTGTTGTACAGTTGTTCAAATGCTTGGATACACCATAAAAGATTGTTAGCAATGTATGGAAACTGCCTCATGATAAAGAACCGGTTTCATCAAAAATTACAATATTTACTACTTGGGTGTTTTGGGAGGCTGCCCAGTAGTAAGTAGTAAGCTAATTCTGTAGTTTATGGCATAGAGAAAACAAGAATTATGAAAAAATTAAAAATATTTTTGCACATAAATACCACTTTTTTTGTCCACTCTGTATAAAAGTTTTTAAACATTAAAAAAGGTATTACTCTAAGCTTTAGAAACGTCAAACAGTGGAAGAGTATAGGACTAAAAGTGTTTTAGTGTTATACAGAGTGACAACACGCTAAAACGTCTCTTTTTAGTAAAGATTGTATTTTTAGATTAACGAGGGAACATCGAAAATTCGCCAAAATTTCTTGTCACAAATGATTCTATCAAATATTATAAAATTTTAAAGGAATTAAAATTCCTTTTATTTAAGAAGTTCAGAACTACAAAATTTTTTAAAAGAACTCACCCTTATATTACCACTCTGTATCTCTTTGGAAGTGAGATGGCCTGAGCTACAATTTTGGTAATCATAAGGAATCAAGATTGGCGTCCAAATTTGCCAAAAACCCACTTTTCAAATAGTTTTTGTATTCTTTGAGAAAATTAAATTTAAAATTTTTTTAAAATTAAAATATTCCGTTCAGTGTCAGCCGTTTAGCTTTCGTAAGATTAAGAAGAATGCTCTTGTTCTAAGAAGCAAAAATCAGAACAAAGTGGTAGTTTTTTCTGCGCCTTTTAAAGATATATTTAAAAAAAATTTAAAATATATTTGAGCTCTCACAAAATATGCTATAATTTGGTTTAATGTCCAAGAAATGCTTGTTGGTGAACCGACCGTTTCAGGTTTTAAATCAATTTTCTACATGTAATCTCTGATTTATCTATAAAGCAATTAATAACAAAGGACTTTGGCATGGACCAAAACCAAAACAAATTAGTTTGTGCTCACATCCGACTAATTATTGTAAAGCGAAATAAAGAATATATTGGGGTCACCGTTAAATGAGCGGTTCTCCATGTAGAATTATTAATACCAAATCCCATTTAGGTCCCATCTGCTACGCTTCGCACAAATTGTCATTGTAGTGGATAAGATGTACTAAATTTGGTAGTAGTGGAAGTACACAAGCATATTAGATAAATATTAAATTTTAATATACAAAGACCATCCAAAGACAGGGTTAAGAAGAGGACAAATGGACCAAAAATTAATTTTTGAAGAAAGGACTTTTTTATTTTTGCTTTAAAAAAAATAAGATTTAAGAAAAAGAAATGTTGATTTGCCATACAGGGGTTCGCAAAACTTAAAAACATAATTTTTCTCCAATAGTAAACTTACCTCTACTTTTTCATTTTTAAGCAAAATATCATTAGAAAAAATTATTAGGAATACCACAAACAAAAAATTGCAAAAACAACATTGCAGGTTAAAAGCAGATCAACGTTGTCCATTTTTTTGCTGTAAAATACTTTATATCCTAAACTATGAAATAAAATGTATGGCCACATAACCGCACCGAGGCCGTAGTGGGCCAAGATCGACAATGGTTGAGAAAAATGGGACAGATTGATTCAAAAATTTTACAAGCTTTTTATGCCCTAAAAATATATAATAACAACAATTTTTTTGCAAATTTTGCATAATGTAATACTATTATTACAATATAAGATAGAATATTAGCAAGAAACATAACCCTCTTAAATATAAAAAAAACGGAATTTAAATAATTCTGTCTCGCAAATGGGGTCCATCCATTGCTTGGGCACAAAGCGTTTTTTATTTATTTATTTATTGATTTATTATAAAATATTAATAATTTTTTATATTTCTATTATTATTACTGTTTTAACTATAAAATCATAATTACCCTTACAGATTTTACTGAAACATTTAACTTTTCGTTAAAACAAAAAAGTTATAGAAATTCTTACTGACATCAAATAGCTATAAATTAAAAATGTGTATGTTAATTTAAATAAAACATTTTTTTCTTTTTATCTCTGTTTTCTCTTTATCCAAACTTTTAAGTGTAGGTAAAACAGTGTATTTTCTTTAAAGTTTATTATAAGACCGGGTTTAATTAAAAGCGTAGCATAAATAGTTATTTTTGGTATTAAGGGCGTAAAATAACACTTTTACTCGCGACTGAAAGTTGTTGCCCGAGCTTTGCGAGGGCAACAATCAGCTGTGGGCGTAAAAGTGCTTTACGCCAGAGGTGCAAACAATATTTTTATACGACTGAAATTAATTACAAGCGTTCTCTGTAGTTGAGAGAAAATTATCCAGATTTAATAGTTTCAATTTGTAATTAGTATATTTTTCTCATATGTTTAATTACATAATTTGTTGTTTAACTCAGAAAAATTGGGCATTATTTTATTTTATTGTTTTATAAATACTGGCGTTTTTGATACTTTTTGCCCTGGGGCGTAAAAGTGCAATTTTACGCCCGGTCGTACAAAAAGAATATTACGGACTTTTACACATGAGACAAATTATTTACTGCAATTTATTACATGCAAAACTTGTTGCTTTATGTTTTTCGAAATTAAGCTCTTTAATATGTTTTTTAAATCCCAGAACCTAATCTTTTCAGCACATCTATTTTTTGTTTGTAATCCTCATTGTATTTTTTGAATTAGAGAAATTTATATTCCAATGTTAGTAGTTGCTGCAAGGATAGCTCATACAGCATATTTACTTCAGTTAAAAATATTATGTAAAAATCTTATTTGGGTAGGTACTAAACTTGAGCACTGGTATCCAAAGACCTTTATTGAAAGAAAAAGCCTAATTTTTTTAACATATTTTCGAAACTTTCTGTTATAATTGCAAAGTGAGAATGTTTAATATTAAATTGCCCTTACCTCCCCTACACTTACACTAAATCGTGTAAAGTTATGTCCAATCCGCTTAAAAGAATGTCTTGCCAACTTCTCCTGGTGGGGTGCCCTTCCTTGCGTCCCCGACTTCAAACCGCCTAAAGTCAAAGATGTGTCGCAACCTATCCCCAATATATATAAAATAACCCTGGTAACAACGTTATTTGAGCCGACGCGACGCTTCAGTTACCTTTCAGCCGCTGAGCGGGCTTGAAATTATTGTGATACTAAATTTACACTTTATCAACAAAGAACAATTGTCGGTTTTAAACTAAATTTAAACAATTCATAACAAAGGACTTTGGTTGGCCTAAATCAGAATAAATTAGCCTGGGTCTACATCAGACTAATTATTGTTAAGCCAAATAGAATATATTTGAGTCATTGTTGAATAAGCGGTTCCCCAACACTAATAATAAATTATTAATACCAAATTCTGTTTCAGTCTCCATCTGTTACAATTCGTACAATCAAATAATTAAGTTATTTAATAAGTTTCCAGTGTAGGTTGGATCTGTTTATTAATTCGCTATAAACTTAATTGTACTGCGTATACCTGGTTTAGGTTTATTCTAAAGACTGTTTCTCGCTGGTCTTCCCTTCTCCAACATTCTTTAAAATAAAAAAATAAAATATGGTATTTTATTATATGACATTATTGTGGATTAGTTGACATCAAATGTTTTATTACTTTCAATTTAACCGAAAGAGACTGCTACTTTGAAGTTTTAAAAGGCACCACCGGTATATTTTATCTTATTTAGATAGAACATGGCATTTTGAATACTATGTTGTCAATATATCTGATTGTATTTAAAAAAAACCTTTTTTTTAAATCAAATTTAGAATATCATAATTAAGCTAAAACGATTAATTTTGGGTCAGGTATACTCATGAAAGTTGAGATCATTGGTCTTTTATTTATTACATTTTAAGGTAAAGTTACTTTATTTTTAATGAAATAAAGGTGGCTCGTTAGCATATCCCTAAAGGGCATTTTATTTTAAATAATTTGGTACCACATAGGCGGAATTTTGAGAAAAGGTATTTAACGAAAAGTATGTAACAAAATGGTTTTAAACCAAGCACTTTACTAAATAATTATATCGATTTTTACTGCCAAAGTGATATTTAAAATGGATATAAAATGTTCATGAGATTTTTTAAATTTTAAACTTTAATAAATTGCTTTGGTACATCTAGTATTTTTTAAAACTTTTTAGAATATTTTAATGGGCTTTGCGGCACTTAATTTTAAGGTATTAATATTTTTTTATTGCTTATTTTTTTATATTGACAAAATTACAGTACATTACTTTTAATCAAAGCTTATTCTTTTTAGGATAACTGTATATTACTAAAAAAATAATCTGATGATTTCGTTTTTTGTTTTAGGCCATGAAGAACTTAAATAAAACAACTTCTTTTTCTATTAATAATACAAAAAAGTTTATTATATGGTGCAAAGTTACATAGACACGCTGTATATTAAATTAGAGTTACTGTAATAAAAGCGTAATGTTTACGACGGAAGAAAAATAAATTGGTATTTATTATCAAATATTTTTTAAACATAGGAAATTCTAAACAAAATATTTAAATTACACATTTTTCTAATACTTTAATATATATTATATAATGATCATTTAATATATTTACATTTTTATCAGGAAATTCACCCTCTGCTGATTCTTCAATATTTTCTGAATTGCTTTTAGCAACAGGCATAGTTTTTACAGCTTATTATTATTATTATTATTATTATTATTTAATTAATCTGCTATTTTTTATTTATCTATAAATTATTTATAAGTAAATATAGCCTCAAAGGGCTTTTCAAAACAAATATATTTGTTGACTCCGCCGTGCAATATATCGCACTTCATTGTTCTACCTAAGAGACCGCGTGCAATATATTGCACGGTCAATCTAATGTATTTTAACGTTATCGAAAGATCGTTCGGTCTGCTTGGAGATTTTGGTTTATTCGTTTTGGGCTAAAGAAACAACTCAAATTTATTTTTTTGATCTGGCTAATGGTTGAAGGCATATTATGTATATGGCGCCAGGGTGTACTTAAAACATTTGGCCAAGCTATAAGAAAGCGGGAATGCATCATTTGGAGTGATCCACGCGTTTAGACTTGTATTTTAGTAAGCTAGTAGGTTTTGGCTGTGTTTTTTTGTGGGTGCTATGAATGGTGATGGTTAACCTGAGGCGAGGTAAGCACAATGATAGGAATACTTTTAGTATAATATACGAGTTTATAGGTCCTATTTGATATTATGCTCTTTGCAGTTTGGTTACCAGCACCTGTATTATGTAACTCGATAGAGAAGAAATTTGCCCATGTTTTTTCTTAATATTTTAAACAAAAGCACATAACATTTCTCTAAATTAAAAATTGATTTTCAAATGCCTTAGTTATCTTTATGTGGTTTCTAGTAAGTTTCTTCCGTGAATAGGCAGGAGTCAAAGAGTGCTACCAGTTATCCCGCGGGAATCCTCTAAAGTTATTCCCTTTTAACAAATCACGTCAAAGAGTGTTTTGTTGGCAAAGTTGCACTATTTATTTTGCGAGTGTGTTTCCCATATTAATTAAAGCGGCCGTTATTTTTGCGTGTGTTCCGCGAAGAGCACTGCATACGTGAATTTAATTAAAACAGAAAAATATTTTAATCACAGTTTTCGCAGTTGGACTTTTTTAACTAAACTAGGAAAAGTTCGGAATAATGCATCAAGCTAGTAGAAAAAAACTTAATGGCACCTGGCCTTAAATAAATATAATTTTTGTGTCCTTGAGAGCAAAACATTTTTGTTTTTTGGCACATAACAAGGTAAACATGTGCTAATTAGTTTGTTTGTATAATTGTGTCTTAATAAATAACATGTTTCATTAGAAATTAATATATATATATATATATATATATATATATATATATATATATATATATATATATATATATATATATATATATATTTATAATCTTGATCTATTTTTTTGTTATCTGCAACCAGGTGTAACAACTAGACAATAATAAAATAATAAACTTTTATTTAAAACCTAAAATTTGTAAGTTCTAAATGTATTTGCCATATAAATGTACTTCTGTGTCATCTATATTGGCAAAATAATAAGGAAAAAAACATATTTATTTATTATATTACAGGGCTAATGAAGTAACTATGTAAAAGAGTAAAATCGGCATATCAGTATTATAATAAGATAAAATTTTTGAAGTGAACATTGTTGTGCCACTTTAAAACGTTCATTAAAATAACAAAGTTAGACCAATTCACCATCGTACCAGGATGATTTTTACATGCGTTCTTTTGTCTGTCAGTACATCATTTATTTATGAGTGTACCTCTATACCAATTAAAGCGGTCGTTATTTTTGCGTGTGTGCGGCGAAGAGCACTGTGTACGTGGTTAATTAAACAGAATATATCTTAATTTTAGTTTTCGCAGTTGAACGTTTTTACCTAAATTAGAAAAATGCGAAATAATGCATCAACTGGGAAAAAGGCATCGTGGCAACAACCCTAAATAAATATAATTTTGTTTTTAAACAACAAAAACAGTTTGTTTTAATATAACAAGGTACACATCTTTTTAAGAATGTGCAAATATTGTGTTTGTATAATTTTGCCCAAGTAAATAAAATGTAATTTAAAATATGGTTAAAATATTTGTGAAGATATATTTTGTGGATATATTTTTAATCCACAATCAGGTAACAGATAGACAACAATAATAATACCCTTTTTATTCAGTCACCTTAGTAAAAACTTAAAAATTCGTAAATTCTAAATGTACTTATAATTTAAATGTATCTTCTTATGCAACTTGTGTCATCTGTATTAACGAAAATTAAATCCAAGGAAAAAATAGATTTCTTCAAATATGTATTATTTATTATTATAACACTTTAAAACGTTCATCAGCAACAAAGTGAGACCAATACATCATCTGATCCGGTTGATTTTTAGATGCAGACGTTATTTATCTGTAAGTGCACTATTTATTTTGCGAATGTTTCCCATAATACTAAAGCGGTCGTTATTTTTACGTGTGTTCCGCAATGAGCACTCCATACGTGAATTTAATTAAAACAGAAAATATTTTAATCACACTTCGCAGTTGGACTTAACTAAACTAAGAAAAAGTGCGGAATAATGCAACAACTAGAAAAAAACTCAATGGTAATGTCTAAAATAAACATAATTTTGTATCATGAGAGCAAAACATTTTGTTTTGATATAAACAAGGTAAACATGTTTTTTCTTCCTTTTTTTGAATGTCCTAGTTTGTTTGTTTGTATATTTGTGTCTTGATAAATGTATCATTAGAATTTTAAAATATAAATACATATTTATTTTCTTGGTCTATTTTTTTTTTTGTCTGTTACCAGTAACAGCTAGACAATAATAAAATAATAAACTTTTATTTTTTATTATTACTAAAAAAGAAAGTAAAATTTGTAAGTTTTAAATGTATTTGTCATACAAATGTACCTTTTTATGCAACTTCTTGTGTCATCAGTATTAAAGAAAGACATATTAAGAAAGAAATAATTTTTTTTTTTTAAATATATGATAATTATATTATTATGTGAGAAGGTGAAATCAGCATATCAAATATTTAAATATATATATATATATATATATATATATATATATATATATATATATATATATATATATATATATATATATATATATAATAGTTTAATATCGAAGCAAACATTCTTGTGCCACTTCAAAACGTTCACTAACAACAACAAAGCGAGTTGGGTGTGTTTCGCCAAAATCCCTACATACGCGTAAATCCTTAACTAAAACAGAAAATATTTTAATTACAGTTTCTTTCGCAGTTAGGCGTTTTTACCTGTAAAAAAGAAAAATGCAAAATAACGCATTACCTCAAAGTTGTAAAAGGCAGTGTTATGACACCCACCTAAAATAAATATAATTTTGTGTCATGAGAGCAAAAAACAGTTTGGTTTGATATTAAAATAAGTTATATTTTTAAAGAATGTGCTTAACAGTGTGTTTGTATAATTATTGTGCCGTAAAATTAGTAAACAAAATATATTATTATTATATAAGTGCTAAAAAAATATTTTTTCCTGCTTAAGTTTTTTTTACTTTTACGACCAGGTAACAGGTAGGCAGCATAATAGATGTAACCTTTTATTCAGTAACCTTAATTAGTAAATTCTAAATGTATATATAATAGAAAAGTACCTTCCTATGCAATTCCTTCCTAAGTCATCTGTTTAAAAAAATAAATTTAAGGAAAAATAAATGTGTTTTCTTTAAATAGGTTTTATTTACTATTATTATGTAATTAAAAAAATCGGCACATTAAATTTTTAAAGATTATGGAACAGTGTACTTTTGAAGTAAACATTGTTGTGCCACTTCAAAACATTCATTAAAACAACAACAAAGTGAGACCAATTCATCATTCTACCAGGATAATTTAACATGCAGAGGTTCTTGGTCTATAGGCACACTATCTGTTTTGCAATTCTTTTTTTTCCAATATAAATTAAAGCTGTCGCATTTTTGGGTGTGTTCCTCAAAGATAACTGCGACACATAAATTTAATTTAAACAGAAAATATTTTTAATTACAGTTTTTGCAGCTGCGGCGTTTTTAACCAACCAAAAAAAAAGGCTAAATAGTGCATCAACTAGGAAAAAGGACGTTATTAAGCACCGAAGATAAACAAATATAATTTTATATTATACGAGTATAGTAGGATTCTTTGTTATAACCAGCAATAAACTGTTAAAGTTTTACTTTATATAGTGTACTAGTGTACATGTTAACGATAAAAAAAAACATTCTTAAAGCTCAATGAAAAAAACATAATTTCAATATAAAGCATAAAAAAAACAAATTGTATATTAATTTTTTTAACACTCTTTTGTATCTGCAACAAGGTAATAGGTAGGTAGTAACAACCTTTTATTACAAATGTAGATATGCAATTTTGATTGTGTCAATCTGTATAAAAAAAAATAAATAAATAAATATAAATTTATTTTGTTTAATAAAGTGTTACATTAATATAAAATTAAATAAAATCGGCCTATCAAATATTTAAAAATTATGAATAGTGTACTTTTGAAGTTTGCACGTTGTGTTGCTTGAAAAACATCCATGGGTAATTTTGCATATGCATGTAAGTAGCACGTATCGAACTGGCATTAAGTTTATGGGCATAGCCTTCTTAAAAAGTTTGATTGGCTAAGCCAAGTTATCTGAGCATGGAACAACGAACCATGTAAAAAAAAGGTATAAGTGGCTATCTATATATTTTGTTATTACAAGAAATATGCATTTTGTGCTTCTTAAATTATTTAAAACCCACAAATTACCAATATTATTTTAATTTTTTAAATAATGTACAGCATGATAACTTAAGTTAACACCATATGAAAAACTTTTTAATAATAATTTTACGAGAAAAAAAATTAATTGTATCATAAGAGCAAAACAGTTTGTATTAATAGTAATTTTACGAAAAAAATAAACCTATTTTTAGAAACAGTTCTGCATGGTCAATAATGCTCGCACAAATGTATATTTTGTGTTACACCCAACAAAAGAAAATGGCTTTATTTGAGTATTGCACAGTGAGAATATTGATTTATGCAAAGTGCATATTTTGCATAATTTGCATATTTTATGAACTTTTATTTTTTTCTGCATATTTCTCTGCAATGCTGCATATTGTGCATAAAATGTATTAAATTGAGACAAATTCGCAAACCTATAATAATTATTAAACCCAAAATTATTTAGGAGGTACATAACTACTGAATAAACCTCGGGAAAAACCACCCTTTGTTATAGAAGATTATTATTACCTGGGTACTTATTTTGGGATGTCGGCGGCGCCGGTACTCGTCTGGGTAGTAGGGATTAAAAACAATAAACTATAAATATTTACACATAGGCGATCTAAGGTTATGCGTGTTTATTTGAATTTGTGATTTTGTATAGTGTGCATTGTTTAATCGTTTATACAGCTCAACTCAAATTTTTGTGAAGATGCCTAAAGTGACAAGTGCTTCCGTATGGATTAAGCCATACACAGAAATGTACATCGATATGGGGAAGGTGTACTGCTCTGCTTGCAGTAAAATAGTGAGTATTAATACTAACTACGGTATATTTTTTCTTATACCATATTTTGCTTATTTAAAGTACGCCTCAGCCTGTTTAAATTCAACTTTCAAAGACGCGCGTATTTTTAACCATTTTACATTACTAGTTCTTAGTTCCATTTTTTGTAGTAATAATACCAGAATTTATGATTTCATAGTGTACCAATAAAAAAATAGTATAAAGTATTCGTGGATACTCATTCTCATATTATTGTTTTTTTGTCTGCTCCATCACATGAAAGACTGCTTTCTAATTTTGATGAAAATTTATTTATTTTTAATTTATTATTTATTTTTTACAGATAGCATGTGAAAAAAATTTCAAATTGATCAACATGTCAAAACGCCTACTCATACAGCCAAACTAGAAAAACTAAAATCCGGAGGTAAAGCACAGTCATCTTTGCAAAAATGTTTTCAACCTACCGATAAGAAAAAGCTAGATGAACAACATGTATTCAACCAGGATTTATGTCGGGCAATGGTTGCCTCAAATATTCCATTGTCGAAGCTAAGCAATGAAAAATTTTCTTCATTCCTGCAAAAATATTGCAAATTTAATGTTCCTAGTGAGAGAACTTCCAGAAGAACCGACGTGAGTAGTTTACATTCTTCAGTAATTGAAGAAATAAAACTAAACATTGGAAATAACTACTTTTATATATGTATGGATGAAAGTACTGATTCTATGGGACGGTATATCGCACATTTAATGGTCGGAGTTCTTAGTGAAAAAGTGTTACCAAAATCCTATTTAATTGCATCAAAACAATTGGAAAAAACAAATGCTCTTACAGTGACTAGGTTTATTCAAGAAGAACTTGCAGCATTTTTCTTCCTACGGCTGTTCCCGCTGATAATCTCTTGCTTTTGTTGTCGGATGCAGCGCCTTACATGGTAAAGGCGGGACAAAATTTAAAAATATTTTATCAACAATTAAAACATGTAACATGCTTAGCGCATGGAATAAACAGGGTTGCCGAGGAGATTAGAAAAAAATTTCCACTTGTCAATACTTTAATTTCCAGTGTAAAAAGTATTTCTTAAGGCTCCTACACGAATACAGTTTTTAAAGAAAGACTTCCAGACACTTCTCTTCCACCACAACCTGTTGTAACAAGATGGGGGTACTTGGCTAGAAGCTGCAATTTATTATGCAGACAATTTTTCTCAGGTAAAAGAAATAATTTCAGATTTGGCAGATAATTCTTCTCATTCGCTTTTAGAAGCCAAAGAAATATGCGAAAATAAGGAGATTAAGCAACAACTTTCGTTTCTAAAAAGCAATTACGGTTTCTTTCTAAATCTCTCACTCAATTGGGAGGCATCTAGTTTTACCACTAACAGAAAGCACGCAAATAATAAGAGACTCTGAATCAGCTTTCAGAAATGTCAAGGGGTAAAATTGGGGAAGAAATCTTTTGAAAAAATTTAAAACTGTTTTATCAAAAAATAACGGTTACCAATTTATCTCTAAAAGTAGCTGATATTTTAATGGGAAATTTTCATAATTGTATAGATTTAGACATAAGATCCCAAAATCGTGGCTAGCTTAAAATACGCCATTACGTCAGTTGACGTGGAAAGAAGTTTTCCATTTATAAAAATATGTATTCTGATAGGAGGCAAAAATTTTTGCTGGAAAATTTTCAGCAATATTTAATTGTATATTGTTTTTATAATTGCTAATTTCATTTTTCTAGTTAATTAGGTACATAACTTGTAATTATATCAATAAAATTATTAAAAATTAAACAATGTATTTTTAAGATTTTACTTGCATATTTTCAAAATACTTGCATATTTTAAGTAAATTACATGCATATTTATGCGCATATTTCATTCATATTTATATGGGTTATTAAAACTCACAGAAGATTATTACTTTAAAAAATATTAAGTACTATATTGTATTTAATACATATTTAAATATCAAGGTATATTTCAATATTTCTTTTAATTTTGCTCCTTTTTGTTTACGTTATTATATTTAATCTTTTTAAATTGCCGTATTTTATCTCCCAGCCATTTTTGTTTTTAATAATTTTATTGGGTTTATTAAAAGATTCTTTATAAGAAATACAGAACATTAACAAGGCTTTTAGCCTTAAACACACTTTGGGAATTTACGCCTTTTTCAACGATTCTCTTTTCTTTCTTTTTTTTCTTTTTTTTTACACATTTACTTCTCTACAATACACAATTTATGCTTTTTAATAATGGTTGCCGAGGTAGAACAGTGAAGCAAAATGTTAGCGATTAAGGCAAAAATAGATCATTTGTATGTAGTGAATGTATTTTTATTAATTTTTTTAATATATATAATATTTTGTCTTAAACCTAAAGTATATTTATATATAGTATTTTTGTTAAATTTCATTAGAACCGGTAGTTATTCTACCCAAAATATATATGTATATTATTTTTTGCATAATGCAAGCTTTGTTAAAGAAGTAAGTTTTATAGTCGTCGTTTATAGGTGGCTAACTATGGTAGGTTAAAGTATGATTTTTTATAAAAGGGCTATTTTAAATCCCTCTTCCTAACTGAAAGGATCTTTATTGCATTTTATGTAAGAAACTGTTGTTTTGTAAGATTGTTTGTTACCCTTACCTTTGTTAACATATTTTTTATGCAAACTTAAACGTGCTGCCTTTTAAACAGACTTAAAAAAAAAGTTCTTAATTCTTTCAAGTGTTTTTTGTGTATGCTGCTCAATTACTCCCAGTTTTTTAAAAATAAAGCACTTCTAGTGATGCGAATACCATATTTTATTACTCGACCTTTTATTTATTTTTTTACCTTTAAGTCAATTTTTTTGGAGGCCAGTTAAATTTTTTGTATTGCTTATTATTATTTATTTTTTGATTAATACTAATAGTTAACTACAAACTATTATATTTAAAAGTAGATTTAACTATAGTCACCTATTTAATACTTACTACTTAATACTAAATTAATTTTTAAAAATTTTACAAGCCATTTTCTTTTAACAAAATTAGGAGGACGAGTTTTTTCTTAAATCGTTTAAAACTGTAGGTTCATATTTATTTCAGAAATAGGAAAAAATATCTGCGTCCTTTAATCTGAGTGTAATTATATTATTTAATTTTAAAAATGGTTTAATTTTATAAAAGTGTTAATAAGTCTGTTTAGCAATTTTCATGTTACTTAAAATTGCACCACATTTAAGTTATTTCTTATTATTTTTTAAATTGCTTCACAAAATATATTTTCAAAATTATTTTTAACTTTATGTAGTGTACCAGAATAAAGTACTTTAACTTCATGTTAACAACTAAAAACCGGCATTGTTTTTAACGGTCGTGGAAAAATTATAGTATTCAACCCGCCCGGAATACCTATTTCGTTATTAAGTTACATTCCGTGCTCGTCCCTCCATAATATATACTATTATTACATAGCCGCCATATTTTGGTATTATTTTCAAGCATAAATAAGATTAATAAATCCACATTGTTATAGGTTATGCCTGACTATCTACACTAATCCTTGTTGCGTTTTCCAAGAAAACCCATTTGTTTAAAGTTATTTTCTGGTTTAATATTGTTTTAAATATTTTTTTTATTTTTTTTTTTAAATCTAAGCTCTGTAAAAGTTACCAAAACAACCACCAGAAAACTAACAAAACTTTAATCAAATTACCGAAGTAAGCTAAAATATTTTATGGCGTCCGGTTTTTTACATTTACTAATGCCGTAAAAACACCGTAAACTCTGATACAGTAATAACTATTTTATAGTCGTGTTTGCTAATTATTGGTAAACAGAAAAGCTACCTGATGCCCTTTCTAGTTTATACACTTTGTATGTATCCCAAATACGAACCCCTCTCGAATATTTTCTCTTATGGGAAATGGCGTCCCCCACAACACAGAAAATTCTTGATTCCATTCAAAGAAGAGCGGTTTGCCTTATTAACGATTATTTGCTTACAGAAGGCTTCCTTCTTTTGCTTATTATCGGGCAGTAGGGGATCTATCGCTTTTTTACAAGTACTTTCAACTGGCGTCTAGAAATCATAATATATTTTAAATCCTTGACTTTCACGCATGCGCACAAACCATGTTCACGCATCGTTCACGCCCGTTCGATTTGTTGCCATTACATAATCACAAATTTGATAAAGTTTTTATGATTTTGACGGGTTGTATTTTCATTTATTCATAGATAAATTATATTGTCATATGTATGTAAAATATTTTATTGTTTTTTGTTTTGAGTAGCGGCTGCTTCAAAAGAATACATTGTAAAATGTATTTAACTAACCAAAACTAACCTATACTTTGTCTTCGGTCTTTTGTTACTTGATATTACTTGAATATATTCTGATTCTACCAAATAATACATTCCAGGTATAAATAAAGTAACCGTGCCAAAGACAGTATAGGTCAAGGGTCGTGGTTAGTTCTGGTCAGTTAAAGCTATTTTTAAATTCCCTAATTAAACCTGAGACTAATAGAAACTAAATTTATTTTTTTCGCGGCATTTTATTTGACCTTGCGCATGTGAAAGCCAAGAAGTCAAATTATAATATAATTTCTAGACGCGAGTGTACATTCATGGCTTCTGCTTCAAGGGACTGTCCAGTATAATTCCCCCACTGGCACCTCCCAACAGAGAAACTCGTAGTGTCGCATGTATGCATCCCTATACGATTCAACTGGATAGACCCGGAACTTCTCACTTTGATTGTTCTTTAATTCCTAGAGTTTCTAGAATGTAGAACATGCTGCCCGTGGAGGTCTTTCCTTTCCTTCCAAATCTTTAAGTTTTTAAATCCCGTGTTAACACACTCCATCTTACTTTGCTGAAGACACTTACAGTAACTTCTTAGTATTTGGGCTTCGTATATATATATATATATATATATATATATATATATATATATATATATATATATATATATAGATAAAGATAAAAGTTTAAACTCAAACATATGGTATATATACCATATATTTGGTTTAAACTTTTTTATCTTTGGACAATAAACGAAGCCCAAATACTAAGGTATATATATATATCCAAAATTTGATCCTAAAGAAAATACAGGGTTAAGTAACTTCGGTATTGAAGACTTCGGTGCAAAAACCAGGTAAGTTGCATCATAGAAAGTTAAAAAAACTGAATATTTTGTTTTGAAAATGTGGAAAATAACCCATTATATTTTACGGTTTAGAGAAGGTAAAAAAGCGTGATTTTATAAATGATATGATAATGTAACAGAAAAACATAAACCCAAAATTTTTTTTTGTTAAATATTTGGACGTACCTACCTGGTTTTTGCCCCGACATTATATTGAAATTATGGCCACCGACATAATTATTTTAAGAAGGGTGCAAAACATTGTGAAGAACAAGAAAAAAGTGCCTCCCGGCGTCCATAACGTCACTCGACGCGTAAACCATAGGACCACACATTTGGATCCAGAAAAGTCCCCACCTATGGGGTCATCCATTAATCACGTAAGGCTTAAACAATGAAGGGGAGGGGTTTGGAAACAGTCACTAAACATCGCTAGAGGGAAAGGGGGTGTAGGGAAGAAATAAGGTGTATTTATTTTTTTGTTAAAAAGCTTGCAAAGTCAATGTCTATCTGAATATTTTTATAACGGTTCTTTATTTTCTGGAATAAAAATAAATTAAACTTACTATTATTTTAAGTTATTATTTAAAAATAATAAGAAAAATAATAATAATATATTTAGAATGGTGAGGGGGTTAGTTTAAAACCTCTTAAAGTATCAATAGGGGTGAGGTGTCAAAATATTGTTAAAAAACATCACGTGATTAATGGACGTCCCCTACACAAAATTACCTCGGTTCAAAAACAGGTTTGGTATGGACTGATTTATGCTTCCAATACTTCTCTAGGCAAGTGAAATTCAATGCTATTTTACATAAGATGCATTGTACATACCTTATTTTAGGATCAGACACTCCGAAATTATATAGATATTTAGAATATTTGAAAAAGCAATTTTTGATAAGAATTGGACTTACCTGGATTCCTCACCAAGGTCTTCAATTTTTATTACGTTTTGAATACATATTTTGATAAAACTTGGTATTTACAGCGTGGGCCAAATTAAACTTGCATATTTTTTAAATTATGATAACTAGTTACTGTTGCGCCCATCTTTTTTATTTTTAAGGGGCTAATGGGTAGGTATGTTTTTTTAGGTTTGCCAATTTTGGTCAAATAAATTTAAACAGGACTGGACTTACGAGACTTTTTTCCAAAATGATGCATTAAACTTCGTAGCAAAAAAAATGGTCTAGAATTAGGCTAACATGTCTATTTTGAATTAATTTACTGTTAAGTTTGGTCAGCATCCAACTCAGTAACCATGGTTACTTTACATTTTTAATTTTCAAAGGACACTAAAGAAAGGTAATTTTTAAAATTGAGAGAAATGCATGCTTTATGGAAAGCATTATTTATCAACAAAAATTACAACTCCTTAATCCTTAAATTGTTGACAGATTCGCTTTTACTAAATCATTTCCAATGGTTTGTCTACAGGAAAAACGTATTAGCTTAATTTTAGCTAAATGAGATTTCTTTTGCAACGAGTTTAAATGCAGTATTTTGGAAAAAATCGCTTTAGTCCAGTCCGGTCTAAATATATTTAACCAAAATTGGCAAACCTAGAAAAACATTTCTACCTATTAGCGAAAAAGATAGGCGTAACAGATAAAAAGTTATTATTAGTTAAAAAAGTGTGCAAGCTTAATTTGGCCCACCCTAAATATAAGATTTTTTAAACATGAACTGTTTGGATCTGATAACAATTTTAATCTACTCTCTTTGTACCACCCAAGTTAACGTCTTTTACTCTTACTACTTTTTGTGTTAAAATGTATTTATCACAGCTTTGAATATAAACTATTGTCAAAGTAGGGTCTTATTCGAATACAAATTATTCTAAATTGTATTTAAAATACATTTTGCCGGTATTCAAATACTATTTAAATACATTTGTGTGTTTAGTATTCGGTATTCGGCCGAATACTTTTTGGTTAGTATTGGGTATTGTGTATTAGAATACTTTCAAAGTATTCGATGAACATTTTTTTAGTATTCGAATATCGGCGAGTATTCAACTAACAAAATGTGGATAGCAGTATTCGAATACCAAAATTGACATGATAAAAGAAGTAAAAAAAAAAGAGATAAGAACCTTTTTTTTATTTGTAGAAGTGGAAAAACAAAATTAGGCGCGTCTCTTATTTTTTAACAAAAGGTAAAAAAGTAGGGCCCTTTTTTTTGCTTTCAAATTTAAGAATCATCGACCTAATTTTTTGTAGTATTCGAACCTTCTTTTTTTCAGTGGTCGAATACCGATTTCTGATTATTCAAATACTTTTTCTTCCAAGTATTTTAATACTTTGGATTCAAATATTTTGTTTTTCCGGTGCTCGTATTCATATTCGAAACCGATTTTCAGTATTTGACCCAACTTTAACTGTTGTAATGTAACAGTTCTCAAAAGAAAGGCAAAAGAAAATATAATTGGAATAAATAAATGAGATGTACAGCTTAAAATGGTTCTTTTCTATTATAGAGAAATATAAATTGCTAAATAGTTTTAAGTGAAATGTTTTAGCAGGTTAATAAAAAGTTTTTCTATGCCACTGAAAAAAATTCAATAAACAAAGCAGCATAACAACATCAAATACCAGTCCGTCCTAAATATTCTTAGACAGAGTGTCTTAGAATTAGATAGTTATGTTTTAACGGTATGCATCTTAAAGTGATTTATGAAACAAATGTTAAAGTTCATATCTCCAGTGCAGGACTGCGTAACCGCCCTGGAAAAGGTGGGTACGTCCAACAAGCTAACTATTGCCTTTGTACCAGGCCATGAGGGCCACCAGGGCAGTGAAGAGGCCGATAAACCGTAAAAGGAGGGTGCTGGCAGGGCAATGCTAAATAATGGTAAATAGTAGGCCCCGAGCACTACTGTGGTATTCCGTCATACCAAGTAAGGTCATCAGGTGAGAAAAAACATAAGGTGGAGTCTAATTAGAAAGACCGGCTTAAATAGTGTGCTCTAATATACGGATGAAGGATACACAATAAAGCTGAGCAGGTTGCAGTGTTAGAGGATTACAATCCACCTTTAAGCTAATCTTATCTAGTCTAATCTAATCTAATCTAATATCCCCACATCTAGGGTGGGAGCGTATTTTTTTATAAAATATTTTATTTCTTCACCATTATCCATTTAAAGAGCAGCTGTTGTCTTATTAATAATTTACTTACTAAAAGACTTCCTTTTCTTGCTCATCGTCGGGCGGTAGGGGATCTATCGCTCTTTTATAGATAATTTTACGGCTTCTGCTCCAAGGAGTTATCCAGTATAGTCCTTTAATTCCAGCTCCCAAAATATAATCTCGTGGTGCCGCACGGATGCATCCCTACACGGTCCAACTGGATAGGCCCCGAACTAGGAAACCGTAGCTTTAGAATTCTAGAATGTAGAACCTGCTCCCAGCTAAGGTCTTCCCTACCCATCTCTTTAAGTTTTTATCCCCTGTTGTTAAACCTTCTTTTGTCTCACTTGAGACACCCACAGTTCGTTAGAGAATTTAGGTTTTAGCCTTTGTGGATTGTCCGAGCATGAAAAAAAAAAATTACAATACAGTGCCTAATAAAAAAGTATTATATTATTACATTTTTCGCGACACCCTGTGTTATTAGACTGGGTGCTAAAAGGGCGCAAAAGGTTTGTCCCCTTTTATATTTTTTTTTATTATTTTATTTCGGTTACCTAAATTTTATTCGAATTAAACCAGTACCTTTTGGACGCAGTTTACAGGGTGTTTTCTATTTATAGTACGAGCACTGGCGGCTCGTTCAAGGACGCAAGGGAGGCTTAGCCTTCCCATAAATTTAACCATAAATGGGGCAATACATGATTTTTGTTTGCGTTTATGCAAATATTACGTATTTTGCTTTAAAAGGTGGGGTACCCCAAAAAGTTACCGGCCTTTTATATATGTTTATATAGACTTTACGACTTTAGCGTCCCCTGTTCTCAAATGCACGAGCCGCCACTGAGTACGAGAACTTGAATATTTTGTCATTATATAAAAAAGGTTCTATAAACCAATGTTATTGTTGTGCTATAACTCTAAGATACCTGCAGGGTGTCGGTACATTATAAATATCCTCAATATGCTTGCTTAAACTTTTTATACAGCTGTGTAAAGTAAAAAAACTAAAAAAATCGTTGTAAACAGTGGTCTCTCGTTGGGTACCTAACCCAATATTATTAAGAAAAAAAGTACGATACGGACTATTTTTTTTTTGGATTTTTCATTCCAATTAAGCAAGTAACAAAACAACTTTTTACATCTTGCTTTGTTTTGGAAAAAAATAGAAGCCCCTTAAACTTATTTTTAAATATACCTATAAACAATATAAAATAAAAACTTACGTTAAAAAATAAATTACTTTAACCCCAGAGTAAATGAGGGAAATGACCAATCTATAATAAAATACACGGCTTACTTGTACTGTCTGCCCCAGTAATGAAATAGACTTTATGATAAGAACCTTTTTGGGGTTTTTTTGACGAGCTCATCACGAATAATGACACCGCCACATATAAAAGGGGCGCCTTAACCCAGCCTCTCAATTTTGACATGTTTCGGGTGTCGGACTGCGCAAACCGTAATGGTTGTTTGTCGGACAAGCTTACAACAATATTTAACAATTTTTAAGCATTGTTCCAAAACTAGCAAGGGTTACAGTTACGAAACCTTAAGGCTTAGGAGTTTCGTGACTGTAACCCTTACTGCCTTTTCACATTAGCGGAAGCCGGGAATCGGGCGACAGATCAACGCTATCAAAGTGTATGTAGTCTTATGAGACTGTTCACACGTAGAGAACCCGGATAGTCGGCAAACTCAAAAGCTCCATAAAATTTTGTATGACCCTGTCTGGCGAAACCGGCTTGGTGTGAAACGAGGGTGACCATATTTAACACAATGTTTAAAAATTGCCTGTAAAACATTGTGGTAAACTTGTCCGACAAAAAAAGTAACACGTTCGCCCAGTCCAATACTTGAAACATGTAAAAAAAACAGGCTGAGATTGCTGGATCAAGGTTTTTAAAGTTTGAATAAACACAAAACCAGTCAATAAAAAGTAAAGAACAAAAAAAAAAGTTTATCTTTACATTTCCGCTCTATTCCTTTACTTTCGCCCCTCCTCATGCATTATTTAAACTCAACCGTAATTCTACATTTCAGGACAGCACATTCTTTTATTTAGATTTCAAGTTGCGCTCCTCCCGAACTGTCGCTGGGGTGGTCGCTTCACGGCTTTACGCTTAATCCGGCACTGGTTAAAGCGCTGCTTCCATACAGAATCAGCCAAATAACATAACACATAGGCAATGTGAGGAAAAGAGACAATCTAACGTAAATACCTGCATATAAACATTTATGATTGGATTAGTCACATACATCCTTTTTTTGTTGTTTTACTAGGCGATATCCCAATACCTGTTTGCTTAGCGTTTTTATCATAAAGTCCAGTTTATTACTGGCTCAAGCACAAGCACTATTATTTTAAGGTCAAAATTGTTATTATTTAAAATTTTAATAAAATATTTTTTTTTTGTTATTGCTGGGTAAAGAAAACCATTAAAAACGGACAAAAAGTCAGTGGCTTACTTTTTTATTAATAATATTGACTGTGGTGCAGAGTTGGGCAGAATACTGAAAATCGGTATTCGAATACTAATACGAATACCGGAAAAGAAAGTATTCGAATGCCGAATATTTGAATACTTGAAAGAAAAAAGGTATTCGAATACATGAATACCCGGAATCGGTATTCGAATACTGAAACCCGAAAAATTCGAATACTACTAAAGAGATCCTAGGACAAAATTGAAGACAAAAAAAAGGTCCTTACTCCCTTTTTTTCCTATTTTTTTCCCTTTTCTTTTTAAATCATGACAATTTTAGTATTCGAATACTACTTACACTTTTCGGTATTCGAATACTGGGAACGGCGGTATTCAAATATTTTAAAAAATATTCGTCGAATACTTCTAAAGTATTCGAATACAGAATACCGAATACAGAGCAAAATAATATTCTACCGAATACCAAATACCAAACACACAAATGTATTCGAATACTATTTGAATACCGACAAAAAGTATTCTGAATACTATTCAGAATACTAAGTATTCGAATACGACCACAACTACTGTGGTGCCCACTAAGACGCCACTGTACCGTATAATTTTAATCCGAGGCTAAAAACGTTGCCTAATAAGTTACACAACAACTGACACAAATTTTAACCAAATCTGTTAAAAGATATTAAGGATATTTATAAAATACCTTTTTTTTTTTAATTTACCGCCTGTATCGGTAGCAACTCGAGACATATGTTTATAAGGACTTTTTGTTATAAAACGATAAAGGACTTATCCCTTGAAGTTTTCTACCATAATTAGGAAACACTCTGTGTAATAAAATTAACACACCTATTGTAATATTATTATTTTGTTAAATAATAATTTTCACTAACTAAGCAAAAAAAAATTAAACATTTACATATTTTTCTTTTACAGATGGTATTTTTTTTATTTTACAATAAATGGAGACCTCGGTGCAAAAACCAGGTTAGTCCAATTTTTATCAAAAATTGATTTTTTAAATATTCTAAATATTTACATCATTGCGAATCGTCTGGTACCAAAATCAGTTAAGTACAATGCATCTTATGTGAAATTGCAATGGATTTTACTTGCCTGGTCAAGTACAAAGAGAATGGAGAGGGGAGAGAAACAGTTGATTTACCCCCACCAGTTAAGAAATGGCACACACCTGCGACCTGTGATTGTGTTCAGCGACCAAAAGAGTTCGACAAAGTTTTATTTTATTCTTGCTTAACGTTGGTAAAAAGGACGAGCTTGGTTAAAAGTATGGATTTATTTATAATTTTTTGTTTCAGTACGCACTTTTTACGTAACATTTTTGTATCTGAATCAATACTATCAGCCAAATATCTTGCGAACTTTCACCGGTTTGATGGTTAACTAAACACAGCGGGATTACTCGTCATGCGCATGGGAGGTTGTTTTTTCCGGCTTGCTATTGGCTGTTATAAATGTCAAAACTCTTGACTTTCACATGTTCAATATGGCTGATGTTTTGTGATTGTTGTGGCTGTATATTTGTTTTGTGTTTTATTCGGTTTGATTTTACTTGTGACCTGTGTTATAGATATAAATTATTGAATCAAAATTTGTCGAAATTTATGGGTTTTTTCAATAAATTATTTTAGAAATTATTTACGTTGTTTTTTATGAATAAAAACAAATTAACACTTTATCTAGGATTTATTTATGTAACAAAACATTATATACATTAATATTTTATATACATCCGAAAAATATATTTTATGAATATCTTGCTGGAGGTAAAAGCACAATGAACCAATAGAGGATTTCTGTGTGCGTCACTCACACTATTTAAAAATTTGCTTGAACTGTAAAAGACAGACAAATGATCAGTTTAAAAAGTATTAATAGTGATAAAAATTATACTAAAGCGAAAAATAAAAAGGCCTAAAGCCTAAACACTTAAAAAACTTAATAACTGACCCAGTTAAGGTACAAACCAAGATATAGAGTGTGTCTACTAAAGTTCGTACCATAAGGCAAACTTATTATTAATTTGACGAAAAAATTTAACCATTCGATATTAATTGTTTTCAGTGGTAGGTATATGAAATATCTTAAAAAATATAAATTTATATTAAGAGGAAAGTACACTTATTTTTGTCAATGGGATGGATTAGGATTTTTTTTTACAAAAGTATTTTATTTTAAAATAAGTATCCAGTAATGTGGAAACTTAAATTTTCATTGTTAATTAAAACCTACAATCTTTATCTGCTTCCTTATACCTAAAAAACAAGTATGTAGATATCGAATAAAATGGACCAAGCACAGTGGCCTAAGGAAACTGAAATCCTACTACGCTTTTCTTAGTATAAGTAGGTAATATTAACTTATAGACTATAATACCTTTCAACTAAATAGGATCAACATAAATCTAAAATTTATTTGGTTGGTAAGTTTGAGCATGCTATTTTCATATATTTCTTAAAATTATACACTTCTTTTACATTTAGTACAATTTTTTATGCTAAATAAGTAATCTCGCAATAAAAGTTTAGTTTTCAAGAAATATTTCTATTTAGATTTTTATTTTCAGTTCTCATTTCCCTAAAATTTATACCTATACATTTTTCCACATTAACCTATTCCAATTTAAGAAAAAAATAGTGTTCTACCAAATAGATTTTAATACACCATTAGCACTAAATTACCAATATTGAGTCATTAAAATATTAATAAATTTCAGTATAAACCACATTTTACACTTTATATTAATGTTTTATGTATATTTACTCAATAAATCAATGTTTTAAAATATACCGCCGATTTTGACATTGGGAGTGCGTATGCGCATGCCCTGCCATCCCGCAGACCCTATCTTCAAATTGTGCCACTTTTCGAAACGGCGATTGATCCTCTATCCTTGTCTATTCTCTTGGGTCAAGTATTAGTAGTATTAATTGGGCAAGTCCAGAAGTTTTATTTTTCAACCAGGTTAGTTCAATTTTTATTCAAAATTGCCTTTTCAAATATTTTAAATATTTATAATATTGCGGATCGTCTGGTACTAAAATCAGGTAAATTCAATGCATCTTATAATAAATAGCATTGGATTTCACTTGCCTGGTCAAGTATTAGTAGCATAAAGTAGGCAAGTCCGGAAGTTTTATTTTTAAACCAGGTTAGTTCAATTTTTATTCAAAATTGCCTTTTTAAATATTTTAAATTTATAGGTTAATTCAATGTATCTTATAATAAATAGCATTAGATTTCACTTGCCTGGTCAAGTATTAGTAGCATAAATCAAACAAGTCCAAAAGTTTTATTTTTAATTTTCCAAAACTTTTTATACTAACCTAGTTTTTACACCGAAGCCTTCCAATATTAAACGAATAGAAAAAGTTATTCTTATCATAAGAAAAAACCATACCTAATATTTTTTTATTGAAACATTTACTAAGTTTACACGAGTGTTTTAATGCGTGTCAGACAAATGCGAATTTAAATTAAACGCATGTGTAAACACTCTTAAACAATATTAAAAGTTTTATTTTAAAATATTTTATTAATTTTATACACCAAAACAATTTACGTAATGCAAATTCTACCTTTAAAACGGTTTAAAAGCGTTTACTTATGCGTTTAATTTACATTTGCTTTTTGTTGATGCGCATTAAAGCGCATGTGTGAACCTAGTACCTAATTGTAAGGATGCTTTTTTTTATTTAAATTTAACCAATATAATTCCAAACTTTTATGATTTTGTTTCTCTTAAAGAACAACAGGGTACAAATTTCTTGTAAAAGCATTTTTATTTTTAAAAAAGCAATAACATATATTTTTATTGTATTTCTTTTATGTTCGTATGAGCTCCTTTGTATTAGGTATGCTTATCAACGTAAATCAGACAAAGGCAAAAATAAAAATTTAAGTATTTTTTAATGTCTATAATGAGAATTTAGCTTAAGGACAAAAACCCCTTTTTTTTGTTGACTGTGTAACATTTTAATTTCTTTATTAGAAATTCTTTTACAAAAGCATAAGGTAACTTTGCAAGCTTATAATTAACAAACAAATTTCTGCATCAATGTTGTTTAGTAAATTTTTAGACTAGAATGAAAATAAAAACTTTAAAATGAACTATTACTAAAGCTTTTATAGCACTTTTCGTTTAAATAAGCTCGAATTCACAAAGGAGTACGAACTGATAAAGAAGCGCCATCATTCTTTATATAAAATTTAATTTGTTACTTTTTAATATGAGTGAATGACAAAGGAAAGTCTTAGAAATACGCTGTAAATGAAATTGCAAAAATAAAAATTTAAAAATGATTTTTTAATGGTAAATCGGGCTAATACTTAAATTTAACAAGTAATGACAACTATTATTTAAAAAAACGTAATAAAGAATAATTAAAGAATAACTTAATTCAAAGCTAACACCTGTGTATGCAATTTATCCTAAATAATTTATTAAAAATTCACTTTTATCAAAAATATTTCTATTAGATTATAACCAAAGTTTAAAAATTAGGTTAAAATTTATAAAAAGGAAGATGGTTATAAAGTGCATGGCAGTGATGGTAAATGAGATTAAATACTTATTTATATTGAGGTTCGCAACAAAATTTCAATTACAAAACAAATGAAAATAATTTCCTCCTGTCATAAAAATATACAAAAAGATATTAGGAATAAAATAGTGAATAAGGCATTTCACGCGAAATGGAAAAATAAATAAAGTTTTAAAAAGCTGTCATATCAACGAAAGTAAAAGCAGATACTTCAAACTTGGCAGTTGTAATAAGGGTCGAAAGACCTTTAAAATAAGGTATTACTTGGCCCCTCTTTCTATTTAGGATTATGGGGGCGAATTTCACCCATACTAGAAGGTTGCAGTTCAGGAAGTAAAACTGTCACAAAAAGGTTTTCTTTTAAAATCAAAAATTGACGTGTCAGAGCGCTTTTTCTTATATGACCCGAAGTGCTCAAAACATTAGTTTTTTTGTTTTTAAATGGCCACCGTTTATTTATTACAATAGTTTTTTTATTATTGTAAATATGTATTAGTTAAATACAGAATAATAATATTTCTAAGATTAAAATATTATAAACGTGTTCTTAATAAACAACTTTATGTTCATATTTTGTACTTGTCCCACCAGTCACAATTAAAAAAATGTTGCTTTTTGTGGATAATTAGTCTAATTCTTTATAACAATAAATGTATAAAGGATAAAATATATGTCAGTTAACTGGTTTCTAAAAAAACTATTTAATTACGATTTTAATATAGGGATATTTATTTTAAAGTAACCAGGGTTTTTTAAAAAAGTACAGGGAAGTTTAAAAATAAGGCTATTTTTACTTTAAAATAAATAACCCTGTACAAACATATTCCTTCAAACATGTAAAGTTGTTTTTATGACATTTTTTTGTATGGTAAAATGACACAAAATCAAATATATATATATATATATATATATATATATATATATATATATATATATATATATATATATATATATATATATATATATATATATAAATACGTTTGTTGCCCCGATTTATAAAATTATGCCTTAGACATGTTATAAAGACACTTGCACTTAAAAAAAAATTAAACGAGCTTTTAGTTATGTTTCTAGAGCACTTTATAAATAGATTTTTAAACAACTTGACAAACAGAATTATTCATTATATAATAACTGATTTGTCATTTATTAATATGCATAAATGTAAAATTGCTAGTCAGAACGAAGTGGAAAAAAGAGAATGGAAACAAAATAATAAAAACTCTTTTAGATATTGACATAACTGCGGCGGACGATTATCCGGATAATTTAGTAAGGTTTGCGCCCTCTAGCAAGAAAATATCAAAGTTTTATTTTCCTGATATGGTCGTATTGATTTATTTGTGTCAAGAGAGTTTTGTGTTGCTCTAAGGTAAAGTATATAATTTAGAAAAAGAAACGCAGAGGGAAGTAAAAGATCAGTTTAGGAATTTATTAAGATGTGATTTTAGATAACAGCTGCAGTCAGTGACCACGGTTTTTACAAACCTTTAACTATTGACTAAAAATTTAATAACTTTTTATATGTCGGTAAACCTTACTGTTTTCCAAAACTTGTCAATTTATTACAGTGTCTTTTGGCGTATTTTATTAAAAGATAATATCTAGTTAAATGGCAAATATTTAATTTTCTGAGGTTTAAGGGCCATTGGACTATACAACGTGTTACAGAAGGTTGTAAAAGCCGCATTTTTATAAAAAAATATATAAACAAGTTTATATAAGTATGGGTCTGAAAATGCATTGTTTCCCAAATACACTTCCTAGTATTCTTTTTGTCAGTACTTTTGGTGGTTAATTTTTTTTTTTAATAGGATTTTAATAAAATTTAAAAGTGTTATTTTTAAGTATTAAAGACCTAGTTAAAACTTACTTGATTGAATTTGTCTAAGCCAGTAGCGTCTCGAGCGGTACCTCAACAAATATTTCTGACCAAAAAATGTACGCAACTTTTGTGAAAGTTTTGTATTTTATTTTTTATTTAGTCTAATTTAATAAAAATACCCCTTTTTTGGCCCATAACCTATTTTGTACTTCGCTTATTTCTCGGAAAAAATACCATTTCCTTAATTTAATATTTCCGGCCCACCCAAAAAACATTGAAACAAGTTAGTTAGTAGTATCTGAAAATTTTGCATAAGAAAACTGTAGAGTATCTAACTATACTTTTAAAAAATGTGAATTTATTTGCAAAATTTAAAATTTGTCAATAAAATGTATTTAAATTCACGAAAAAAATATAAAGGGAGGATTTGCTTTTAAAAATTGGATCTTAAAAGGGGAGGGGTTAACAAAACTAAGCTTTTATTTAAAATTTTTTAAAATTAAACCGTTCTTTACCAAAGTATTCCTCTTAAGGCCACTAGTACCTGGTATATATTTGGTGTGGGTTTCATGTCCCAGTTTTTAGATTTAATCATTTAAAAAATAAAATATAGGGTAGACCGAGGCAAGCCGGATTAATTTTTGTTTGAGAATATAAGAATCTTACTAAATTGTAATAAATAAGTAATAAATAAGTAACTTTTATTAACAAAATAGTAATAAGTAACTATTAAGCTATCTAATATACGTTTTAAAACTTAAATTGCTTATAAATTATTTAAAATAATAACAAAAAACATAACGGCCAGAAATATCCGATTCGCCCGAATTTTCGGGGCAAATGGGATCATACATATTCCTATTGGGTCCTTTAAACTTAAAGTACTTTAAAAAGCACTTGAATAGTGTTTATTAAAGCTTTATTAAAAATATTTTTATAGCGACCTAATATAGAGGCGTTTATTTAAAAAAAAAAGTTTTTTGTTCTACTTCGTATAATACCATTATTTAAAGAATTTTTAAAAAAGTGTTAGGAAAATACCCTATCAATTAGTGTAGCTTAATTAGTTTTAAAAATATTACTATTTAAATTAGGTATTCTGGTAACTATTAAAATACTACCATTTGGTAGTTGGTAAAGATAATGACTTTCTACGAGACTTAATATCCTGACTAGGGGACTTAAAATAATGTGCCCCCCAAGATTCTTATCACTTATCTTTTAAGATTTTTTATGATTTGGATTTAGCTAAAACAGTATTTTAGATACGATTATTAGCATCAAACGACTACTTATTGCTAAATATTTTTAATCAAGTAAATATACTTGGTTTCCTACAACCACATGTACCTAAAAATAGCAAAAACCAAACTGTATTCATGCACACAAAATGCCCTATATCACATGGCATTGCAAAATACTTTTTCCACGACCAAACACGAAAATGACATAAAAGATACTTTTTAATCATTTAGAAAACGATTTATATCACACGCGTGTTGAAATCTCTTTTTCAACACTAGTGTTAAAAAGCAGAATAACAAATAATATTTTTTTACAAATTAAATTGATATTAGGGTTATTTTTATTTGAGAGTTTATTAGGGTATAAACTTTTTATTTATTGGGAATGGAAAAAGCGTTTAAAAATAGGCAACCCATTAAACATATGTACTGAATATCGATAGCGTGTCGATAGATCGATAAACTATCCTTAAATTGAAACTTATTTAAAATTTAGATGGATATAAAATATACTAAAAACCTTATTGGCTATAAAGAACTACTTCTATTTGCAAGGTACTCTATAGATGACATCATTCAAGATAACTTTTTAATGTTGCAACGTCGATTTCAGCATATTGACTACTGATTTTCATCCCTTTGAAAGTGAGATTGTATGTCACATAACCGCATATATTTATATTTATTATTAAATGTTATTTAAAAATGTATATTTATTTAGTGTTTGCGTCCAGTGATAAGATGTTTTCATGAAATTTTACCATTAAACACTTAATTAAAGACATAACAGTGCATGTAATTTTATAAGGTACCCCGCTCAGCACCCCTAGTCACTCCCCGGTCCCGCAAGTTTGTTAAGTTATAATTAATTAAAAACGGGATATTTTGAATTAGCGGCCCTGGTGTTTTATTAAAAGAAGGGTTCTAAATCAGTAAGAACCATTTATAAAAAAAAAACATAAAAAACGGCAGAAAACCGCTTTCGGCACGAAAAATAATTTAAGATTAATGATAAACACGTTTGGGTCGTGGGAAAAATATTGTACATGGCTCGTGTCAAAAGTAATTTACACAGTCGTGGTATTGAGAATCTTCCCACTTGTGTGAAATATATCACTTTACCACTTGATTTGTAATATACTAATACAGCACTAGTGCGATATATGGTACGATGTCATTCTAAAATATTGTATGCCAGCTAGAACAAAAAACAGCTGTGTCATCGCTGTCAAATTGTTATTTAAAAGAAATTTGTAGTTAATAGGCTGTTAATTAAAATTACTTTAAAAACACCATGCCAAATTTTTAAAGTGAGGCCATTTTTAAATTCTAAAATGATGAAAGTTATACAAAACTACAAGGTAGTTGATGTTTAATATAAAAATATTGTCAGAATAATATACCACAGAGCGGAAAAGTATATGTCACTTTAGTGTTACAAAGTTTTTATTTGTTTTGTTATTTTATTTTTTAAGGCAAACAAACTTAAAATTAGGTTTTTGGTAATAACTTGTGGTCGTAGGAAAAATAGTGTACAGGGTGTTTCATTTTCGATGGTTTTCCGGGATATCTCGAAAACCGTAAGGAATATCAAAAATATATTATATGACTCTCGATCTCTTTTTTGAAAAAATAACTTTAGTGAAAACACTTCATTACTATTGCGATTCATCTCGGGGCTACAGGGTGATTTTAGGATTTTGCCCAGTTTATTAATCTTTTTCAACTCGTTTGCTATTAAAGTTGTGAAAAAACTTTTTAGTTATACCAAAAATTAGCATTTTCCATAAATTTTGCTTTTTTAGAGAAAGCCATGACTGAAAATGACAAAACAGTATTTTTCAATACCTAGTTTTTTTATTTTGCTACCCTAACGAATATTTTGTTAACAATTAACCTTTATATTTAAAGGGTATTTTAATTTGCTTAGATAAGCTTTAAAAAATATAACTTTATCATTGAAAGCCACTACCAGCGAAATAAAATGTATATTAACTAAATTAAAATAAAATAAATACATATTATAAAACATTTAAAATCAAAGAATTTATACTTAAACTAACAAAAAACAAAAATTACAATAAATGTTTAAATTATGGTGTTCAATGATGTGTATTTATTTTATTTCGATTTAGTAAATATTATATTTTTTTCTGTATTTGTGCTTTTATATATAGTATATTATATTATGTATAATTATATTTAACGTTTTTCAAATATTTTATAAAAAAATGCATAAACATTGATTTAAGTTTAGATTGGTTTAAATAAATTAGAAACATAAAAATTGATTTTTAATAAAATATCAAGTTGGGGTAGCGGAACCAAAAAAGGTGAGTATTGAAAAATACTGTCTTGTCATTTTTAGTCATGGCCATCTATATAAAAAAATAATTATGGAAAATGTTTATTTTCGGTAAAACTTTAAATTAAAAATACATACTTATAAATATTTTTGAAAAGCCGAAAGAGAGCTTAATAAATAAAGATGAAAATATACAGGGTGTTCTATTAGAATAAACATGTGTTGGGTAATTTTCTTAAGGGGGCTAAGGTCAAATCGTACAAAAAAGCCATGTTTTCGTGATTTTTTTCTGACGACACAGTTAAAATTTATTTACTCAACCAATGGTACATTAAAGTATGACATTCGAAGAATTTTTCATCAAATTTTTACAAAAAATATTAAAAAATACGGCAACGGCAGCAATTGTTCGGACATGTCTCAAAAAAAGTTGAATTGCGGTGCCCCTCATAACTTGGTGCTGGACCATCCGAAATCAAAAAATCAAAGTTCATTCGTTAGATAATAGTTTTCCCCAGGTAACGCTGTCGAGTTTTTTTTCCAAATTTTTTCATTTTTTCGAACACTTTGAAGTAAAAACACAATTTTGTGGGAAAAATCGGCTAATTTGTTATTGCAAAATCAAAATTATAAAAAAAAACTCGACAGCGTTACCTCGTAAAAGATGTACAGAAATAGTGTTCAAAATTTCAAAAGGATCGGTGCAGTAGTTTTGGAGTTATCAGGGGCACCGACTTTAAAAACGTAAGTTGTGAATTGAATACCTTACCCCCCTTAAACCAATGCGCTTAAAAAAACTTAACAGCGTTACCTCGTAAATGATGTACAGAAATAGTGTTAAAAATTTCAAAAGGATCGGTGCAGTAGTTTTGGAGTTATCAGGGGCACCGACTTTGAAAACGTGAGTTGTAAATTAAATACCTTACTCCCCCTTAAAAACTAACCAATAAAAAAGAAAACTAATTACACCACAATATTTTTCGGAAAAAACTACATAATTAACCTGTTTTAAGATTTTTACCAAACGAGTTAAAAAAGATTATAAAAATGAGAAAAATCCGAAAATCACCCTGTAGGTCGGAGATGGATTGCAATAGCCATTGTTTTCACTATAGTTGTTTTATCAAAAAAGAGATCCGGAGTCCCATATTAGATTTTTAATATTCCTTACGGTTTTCGAGATACCCGTAAAACCATCTAAAATGAAACACCCTGTACATTACTTGTGTAAAAATGACTTTCTTACACTCGTGGATTTATTGCACTCGGCTGACATCTCGTGCAAAATTTTCCCACTCGTCTAAAATTAATAAAAATGAGAAATAAAAAAAATATTTTTTATTTCTCAGCATCTTTATCTGAGATGTTATAATCATCTGAGGAACCACTTAATGCTGCAATTGCTAATGGATTACATTTTTAAGTTTTTTTACACTAAATTTTATTTAAATATAATTTGTTTACTAATATTTGCTAATAGCGAATATCATTTGACCCTTACTAATTCTGAAAAAAATACGGGTAATTAAACAAAAACTTTAATGGTGATTAATTAAACTTAGGTGGATAAGTGTAATTTACGTGTCACAAAAATTATGTTCAGCAGTGATATTACTTTAAACAAGCTGTGCAGATATTAAATTAAAATGCATTATATTTTAAATAAAGTGCTTGTGTTATAAACTATTCGGTTGGTTTACATCATTATTTACCAAGGCCCTACATTTACATCATTCTAAAATCAATTGAAAAAAGTTGAAAAATTGAAAAAGAATTGACGGGAAAATAAGTAAAAGATTTAAATTTGCATTACAAGCAATTTCTATGCCAGACGGAGCTCTATTTTAAATTAGGCCAAATGCAAAATCAATAAGTTATGAACCACTCTATCTAATATCTTTACTGTTGCAAAAATTGAAAGACATCGCATCCAAAATTAATAAAGAAACAATTTAAAATATTAAGTTTACTAAGGGGGTCTTTTAGGGCTTAAGCTTTTTAAATAATTTAGAAAAAATACTGTTGGTATTATTATACAGGGTGTCCGAAAACTTTGTTTGTATATTTTAAGGGGCAAATCAACAGGAGGATATATGAAAAAAAATTGATATAAATATAGCTTCCAAAATGCATTGTTTCTTAGAAACAGGTATTAAAGTTTTAGAAAAGAAAATGTTATTAATTATTTAAGACAATCTTAATTTGGCAGTTATATTTGTAGCATTAAGAGCAGCTTTTACAATGTCGAATCAATCATTAAGTAAGTATACTCCTACCCTAGAAGCGAACCATATTTGGTAAATCTAGGTGACAATGCATTTGACAGCTTTTAAAATTTAGTTAGGACTTCAACCACGTAATTGAAAACTAAAATTAAGCGACTTGGCAACGTTGCAGTTGCAAATTTAGAACTTAATGACATTTCATAATCAAGTTTTGCTTTTTGTTGTTGCAGTTAATATTCTATTTTTTAAATAATTTTTAGGATTTATGGGATGAATGGAATAAAAAATAAGAAAATAGTTAGTCCACAACTGGATTTCGTTAAAAATTCGGCAATGAAGCAAAATGTGCATTCAGTTTTGGTTTATCTGCAGTTTAAGTCTAAATAAGGAAGAACTTACGCTTTATGGCTATATATGAAGTTTTTCGAAACACTAACTATTATCCTGCTTTGTGTTATTTAGGTTGTCAGATAATGATGCCTTATATTTTTCGTAAAATTTAATAACTAATCAGGTAATTTATGTAAATATTCTTCGCCAAATTAAATCTAGATACTCATTTGTATCAGCTGTTTCACCGAATTACAACACTGTGGTCCCTAATTTGGATTCTCAACAACTGAGCTCTAAGTTTGTTAACACGACATTGTATAAGTCGCTTACGGGGACATATTTACCTTTAACTAAAATAAATTTATTGCCTCCAGTGGCATTTCTTAAACAAATTGTTTTGGCATATCATTTATTTCCTTAAAAATATTTGCGTTTAACAACTTATGGACTACAGTAGTAAAAATTTGTTTTTTTTGCGTGTTAAAAAATGTCTTTTAATGCATAGGAGATGTCGGATAATAAAAAAATATATGTTTTTTAATTGGTGTAGAAGTTATTATAACATAAACTTTAAATTTTTAAGGAGTGTAAACACTTCGTAGTTCAAACACTTAAACGTTTAAAACATGTGTTTATAAAGTTGTATTACATAACTCTTAAGTGGTAGTTTTTAGTAATAAACTACCTGCTATTTTAAACAAGTAACAAGCTATTCGTTATAGAATAAGAGCCCGTGAGCGGCACACATTCATTATTTTGTAAAAGCTAAAAGTATGCTCTCAACATAGGTAGACGGAGTGGTAAACTATAAAGTTTGACTCATAGTGGCAGGTACCAGGTACCAAAGGGTAATGAATTGAAACTTAAACTTTTCATTTGTAATAGCTAAATTTATTATATGGTACTAAGAAGATATTTCCTTAGTTCCAATCCTTGGTGGACAAACATTTTGGGGTGGTCTAATAGTCCGAGGAATTCTAATGTTTCTGTTGTTTACCAAAATATAAAAAAAGGTATTAAGTAAGAGTTGTAGGGTTGCCAAATAGCCATCCCCTAAAAATATTTTGGTGTATCCAGCGTTTCAAAAAAACAACTAAAAAAAAACTAACCTTACAGCGTGTTTTTTTGTTTTGGCCAATCTGTATACAACAAAATATTATTACGACATGCCTATTTGAAAGCCCTTTAATTCCTATTAAAAACGTTTTGTCATATTTTGTTAAAACCCAGAAATATTGTAGTTCTTTGGACCATTAGGCCACCAAAATGTTTGTCTGCCAAAGGGTTGAAACTGTCAAAACTGTCTTTCGACTGGGGAAATATCTTCTGATAGGTACCGAAGTAATATATGTATATAAAATTTAGCTTTCACTAAATGACGTAAGTTGAGTTTAAAATTATTAACCCTTGAAACCTGCCAAAGCCACTAAGAGTTAAACGTCATAGTCTACCATTTCCTTTACGTATGTTGAAAGCATGCACTGACAAACTTTTGCTTTTACAAAAAAAATAAAATTTTGCCGCTTACGGGTTCTTGGACTATTACTTTAAACAGACAATAACGTCTTAATAATTGTTTATTTCTTTATATGTTAATTATTCCTCTTTTTTAATCAACATATAAAACTTCAGTTACCAGACAACTTGTCTTATATTTTTTGTTTTATTTAAATCTTCTATTTTAATATCCATAAATTCCAAATTCAGAATTAAAATTACCTTAGATATTTAGGGCGGAATGATAGACATTTAATACTTAATGTTATGAAAATTATTCTTTACATTTTTTCAAATATTTAAATAATTAATTTTAATATCTTAAAATATAGTTTTTTTACCTTCTCTTAGTTGATGCTTTCTTCTTTGGGATTTTTCTGGTTTTTTGATATATAGATTTTTTAACATCTGAAAAAGAATATATAAGAAGTGTTTATTCAAGAAGGGACATGTTCAGTTTAAAATATTTAAATTAAAACGCGAAACACAAAAGTTAAAATTTTAAATGTTTTAAATTACTCTTTGTGGGCCAAAAAATCTTTTTGTAATAGTTTTCTTTATTATTTTTTTATAAGAAAATTACAAATCATGTCTACTTTTGTTTGAATCTTGGCTGTTTTGTTTGTCTGTGTTTTCTTAACCTTTTTTTATATAAAAGTATATTTAAATTGCAATTTTTTTCTTCTTGTGAATAATGTCACGTAGCCCTAAAAAACAAAAACCGTCGATTATTGAAACCCTTTTACTACAAAAGCAAGTAAAATTCTGTTAGATTTTGTTGGGTTAATAAAATAATTAAAGGGCCGAGTTTTAAAGTGTACAATCTCGATTTGGACTTTTTATTTGAACAGTAAAATAAATGTCCCAGAAGCTGAATTTTTCCAAGCTGGATTTAAATAAATCATTTATAAGGCCATAACTACATCCATGATAAAGTGTTTAAACTTAGGAAATAATAAATTAATTACATTTCATGTACAGATTTTATATTAGATTAATATACCTTAAAAATCTACTTCTAAAATCTAAGATTGTACACTTTGAAACTAGACCCCTCTGATAGATAGTAAAATTAAAATAAATGACAAAAAATAATTAACAGTCAAACAGTTTGACATGTCTTGCTTTTATATTGATTTTTTTTTAAAGCCCTGTATCGTTTTAAAGACATTTAAATGGTTATAATTGTTAACTATAAACAAAATTTATAAAATTTACATAAAATGACTTTTGATAAAATGTTGACTTTTTACGAGCTTTTATTTAACTTGCAATGTACAAGTGGAATCTTGCGACTCAATTTTAAAGGTATGTTTTTAATCGATTAAGCTAAAAATGTGTATACACTTTTGGCTTTATCTATACAAATGAAGAGAAAAAAATTAGTGATATGTTAATACTGTAATATACATTAAAAAAAAAAACAAAAATCGCAATTTTAAAAAATGTATGGTTATTTTTTAAATTTAAATATACCCTTGAACATAATTTAGGCAATAACTTTGTTTAAATACTGTCCTTTCTAACATGAACTAAAAGAAAAACTGGACTTCATTAAAACAATTGGGATACCCTGTATATAAAGAAGTAATAGATACATATGTTGACACTTTTATTAATGAATATATAAGCTGAAGATAAATTATGTTTATTTTATGACAACTCTCTCTTCTAGAATTTTTGATAAATGAAATTTTTTGGGTGGCACTCAAGCAAAAACCATTTTTCCACTTACACTGTTGTTTTGTACACTTTAAGTAAGTTACTTAATTTATTATTTAAAATTCTTTTTTTAAGATTAAGATTTTTAATGACAATATTCTTGTAAATTATAAATAATTTTTAAAGTATTTTCCATTTAAGGATCTTTAAACTAAAACGCACTTTTTGATAAAAAGAAATGTTTAGAATACCTCGCAATTATTACTGCGCCTTTTCTGTTTATTAATTTTAAAAAGTTTTAATTAAAATGTGTTTAATATATAATTATAATATGCCTTAAATGACAACAGGGGGTCATCTATGACCTCACCAAATAATATTTTGAACATATTTTTTGCAAAAGTTGTCTTAGAATCTTGCTGCTACACCTACTTTTGTAGCTTGACTGTTACTTTTACCACAGTAAATAACGCATGCCGTAGAAGTTTATTGCCTTAATTATACATAGGTGTTTGAGGTCGCCAGTAACCTGTGTTGTTATTTGCGCAATAAAAAGACATCTATCAAAAAAGAATATTGACGTTAAGTGTTTGACAGATGCAACCTTGCAATGCAAGGAAATTACAAGCAGTAATTTTTGTTTTCCGTTTATTAATAAAGCAAAAAAAGGTGTTTTAATCAAAAATTTAAATTTAAAAGTAAAAATTGGTTTTTGATGGATTAACTAATTGTATTGTTTACTCTTACAAAACTTAGTTGCTCTTTTAAAGATCTGTAATAGTAAAATGTTAACACATCTGTTATTTATAGATTTTATTTTTGTGTCTTTGAACAATCCACGAAGGTTAAAATCCTAAAAACTAACGTACCGTGGATGTCTTAAGCGAGGTAAGAGAAAGTTTGTTGACACGGAACTTAAATACTTAAAGAATTGGGAGAAAGCAAAAACTTTTGCGGGCAGCAGGTTTCACATTTTAAAAACTCTAGGGTTAAAATAACAAACAAAGTGGTAAGTTCGGGGCCTGTTCAGTTGGACCGTATAAGGATGCATACGTGCGGCACCACGAGTTTCTCTGTTGGGAACCGTGAGTAAAGGAATTACACTAGAAAATTCTGCGGAGCAGAAGCCATGGAAGTACCTATAAAAACGCGATTATTTTCCCACAGCTCGACGGTGGGCAAGAGAGGAAAGCTTTTTGTAAGTGAAACATAAATAATAAGACGAACAGCTCTTCTTTGAATAATATTATTATTACTAAGGGTTATGGGGGACGCCATGCCCCAGAAATGAGAACAATATCCCAAGGAGGATCGGATTTGGGACACATACAAAGTGTACAGGGTGTAATTTAATTGATGGCTGAAAATACAGGGTATGATTCCTAGGCTTATTTTGAGAAGAAAAGTTGATATGAACATATGTCCTAAACCTCTTAACTTTTGAGATACAGGGTGTTAAAACTTTCAAAAAACCAAAAAAATTCGAAAACAATTATTTTAGTAAAAACTGTTGTACTGGATATAAACCTTATTTAAATAAGTATTAAATATTTTTGTTACATAATTGCTTTCTTATAAAACTTAACATTTAAAAGAATAAGAACCCGGAATGCTTACACAGTAATCCAATCCCCAGATAATTTTTAGCCAAACTGTATATAAATATTTTATATATTTTTGTTAAACTTATAGGAAACTACAGACTGTCTACGGATAGGGTTAACTAGAGGACAAATGAACCAAAAATATTTTTGGAAAGAAAGTAACTCTTTAAAAAAACTTTTGCTTGTCAAAAATATTAAATTCATAAAGAGGAAATGTTAATTTTGTATACAGGGTTCAGAAAAACTTAAAAAAAAAACATAATTATCTCCAAGAGTAAACTACTTTAATTTTTATTTTTAAGCAAAATAGTATTTATAAATTTACTAAGAATAGTACTTTAAATGACTTTAATAATGTTACAGGGGTATTAGAAAGATTAATAAAACCTATTTTGGAGTAATCAAAAAAATATATTTTAAATTTTTATGGCACAATGACCTAAAAACTCTAATGAATTGCGTTCAAATACCTTCTTTTTTTAAGTTTCTACACAACAAATTTTTTAGCTGTAAATTAATGTGATTAAGGCGTTTTCGCCAAATAAGGGAGTTTATTAAAATTTTGTATTATTGTTTTTATCGGCTACAAACATTATTTTAAATATTTTTTGTGACATTTTACTTAAAAATAAAAAGTAGAGATACTTTACTTTTGAAGAAATCATGTATTTTTAAGTTTTTGGAAACCCTGTACACAAACCTAACATTTTTTCATCGTTTATCCTTTATTTTCCACAAGCAAGAACTTTTTATAAAGAATGACATTTTTTCAAAAAATGATTTTTTAATACATTTGTCCTTTTGTTACCCACATCCTTGAACAGTCTATACAAAAGGTGGTGATTTTAAAAATGCTATTAAGTCCTAATTTCTTATTATAAAAGCAACAAACACCGCTAGTATAATCGTAAAATTCCTTAATCTCTTTTTCCTGAGAAAATTTTAAATATTTGTTTTATTAAACGTTTGTCATTCTTTTTCAGATTCCGAGATAAATTTCCGGACATATCCAGTAATAGTTTTCCTGCATGGAGAATCATTTGAATGGAATTCTGGAAATCCATACGACGGCAGCGTTTTGGCAGCGTTCGGACAGGTCATTGTTGTAACATTGAACTTTAGACTGGGAATTCTAGGTATTGTTTTAATTTTTTTTACACTGAAATGTCTTTTGCAGTTTATATACAGATTATTAAAAATGTACTGCATAATTTTTCATTTCCAACCATTATGTTAAAATTTGTCTTTGTTTTTATTTAAATTACAAAAAAACGAATTTAACAATAGTTATTTATTTAACAAGAAAAAAAATGCCGGTTTATTGTCTCCCTTAGCTTTGCGTCGGAAGACAGTTCAACCTCGAACTAAAATTTTAAATTTTCCATGTATATTAAACAATTTTTTTCTGCAATTAAAAAACCACAATTTAATGTTAAAAAAACATAATATACCAATATATTAAAGAAAGAAAATTAAATCTGCAACTAATCCGAACTAAGTCAGTGTGGTTGTTTATTAGTTTTTTAAATATTATAAAGGTGAAAAATTCTAAAATATTTAGTTAAAAAAACTACATTACCTTTATATTTAAAGTTAAATCAGATAATTTATTTACCTCTACATTTTTTAAAATAACTATTAAAAAACCACATTAAGTTTTAAATGTTTAATACAAATGCGCCAAATCACAAAATTACATTGATCAATATGTTGTAAATTACTTTAAAAGGTTTCCATAGACACTCTGGTCTAATTATTGTCGTTTACATACAACAGACCACTATTTATTTTTTTATCTCAAAAGAATTGTATTTTATACACGGAGAAAACTTTAGATTTTCGCCGTCGGTTCGTTGTCTCCCTTCGCTTTGCGTCGAAAGGCAACGTAACCTCAACCTGAAAAACCTGAAATCTAAATTGTTTTCCTTGTATAATAAATCACTTATATGGATAGTCAAGTAAATACACCACCTGTCATTTTTTCCCTAAATGTTACGCAGAGATGTGTCCTAAATATTATTTAAATAATAATATATATATATATATATATATATATATATAATATATATATATATATATATATATATATATATATATATATATATATATATATATATATATATATATATATATATATATATATATATATATATATATATATATATATATATAGGCGCGCTTGTGGCTGCTTCGGTTGTATCGGCAAGCGTCGATCTCCGGAGTTAAGCAGTGAAATGCGGGCCCATAATTTGGATGGGTGTCCGGCAACGGCGGTGTTTTGGGCAACGGCACACGGTGTTCTGCTCGGGGATGCGGACCGAGCAACAACCATCCAAGTTATGGAATGAATGGTGTGTGAATGAGAAAGAGTAGGGGTCAAGGTACAATAAGCCTTCAGGCTGCAGTACACCACCTAGGGGGCGGTCGTCGGACCTGGGTGGGATGACCCCGAAAAGGTGAAAAAAAATATATATTTCTTTTAAGCGGAAGGGAAAAAGTTAACTTTTAATCCTAGTCGTGGTTTGTAAAAATTATTCCTTAAAACTTTTTAAATGTCGGAAGTATCGTGTCAACATTACGTATATGGTTTCATATAAAGTTTATTTTATTTACATTTAAAGATACCTTAATAAAGATAAGATCAAAAGTTAAGGTCGGTTCTTTATATTATTAATAAATTTATTTATTTATTATATTATTTTTATATATTATTATAACTTTTTATTACGGAATAAAATATTCCAAATGTTAAACCCTAATAAACAAAAAATATACATTGGATTAGATTCGATTAGATTAGGAGGTGGATTGTATATCCTCTATTACTGCAACCTGCTCAGGTTTATTGTGTGTCCTTCGTCCATAGGTTAGAGCACGCTGTCCAAGCCGGTCTTTTTAATCAGACTCCACAAGCTTGAAACCGGCTCCTTGGTAAATCTTGCCGCTTTAGGTTTTCTTCACCCAGCTTTGCAAACCAGACGACAAAGGGCTGCACAGAAACACCATAAATGTTCTGCGGTTTCTTCCTCCTCCTGACAGAACCTGCATGGGTTTCCTTCTACCAGGCTCATGATTTCCAGGTTTTTATTAAGTCTGCAATGACCTGTTAATTGACCCACTATTATTCTTACTGCCTGCCGGTTGTAATTCAGAAGGTATTTCGTAAATTCCAGCGAGTAAACCTTGATGAATACTTTTGCTTGACGCTGTCATGGTGTTCTTGTCCACCAGTCTTGGGATTCCCTCATAATCCATGATCTAATAGATGACCCTACTTGGCATGACGGAATACCGCAGTAGGGCTCAAAAGAAATATACATATATACAAAATAAAACGTTGATAAGTACCTCAATCCTAATCTACGAAATAAGTCTTTTAATTTGGTTTAGAGAGCACTGGAAAATATTAACTTTGTAGTATAATCTATTGTAGTTAGGCACCATTCTATCAATCATTGCCGCAAAACCATAATTCGCTCAGTGAGGACGCTCTATACCAAAAACAAAATTAACTCCAAAAGCTTAGCACAGTTTACGAAGCCATTGAGAAGCTTAAAAAAGCAATGCGTCCTGACGCTTAGTCTCTAAGCTCTTCATACCACATAACAGCAGCCTCGTTTCATATGGTATTTCTGAGCACTGAAAATGGTGTTTATACAGCAGATATTTAAAAAACTTGTTTTGAACCCTTTCTTACTTTTACTCTTTTGTGGACGTTATAGCTAGGAGCCCAAATAACAGAGGAGTATTCTAGGACAGTGCGGACTAGACAATTGTATAGGCAGGTAATGGCTTTGGTATCGTGGATGTATTTTGTGTTTTGTTTAATAAAGCCCAGCATTCTAAAGGCTTTGAAAATTATACTATCAATGTGATTATTAAAATATAAGCTCCAGGTAAAAATTACACTTACAGATGAAAACTATTATAAAAACTATATTTTTTCTTTAAATTTTTAAAATTACTTAAGATTTATTTTACTTTGAATTTTAAAAGTCGTATAGTCATAAAAATCATGCATTATTTTTAAAAAACAAATTATATTCTTATTTATCTTATTTAACTAAAAACTAAGTATTTCAAATACAAACAAAATTCAAGGAGCTTTAAACACTACAAGTACAAATCTAATTTTAAATAAACTATGTTTAGATTTTAGCACTAATTGGACATAATCAGTGCAGATACAAAGTACTTAAGCTTTTGCTTTAGCGAAGCAGGATTTATTTTTGTGTTGTGCTAAATAATTAAATTTATTTTATAATTTATGGTTAAATAAGAGTTTAGTTTTCTTACAGAGAGAAATAATGCAAATAAACTGCTCAACAAAAAGATCGTACCATTCAATTTTTAGACCCATTTTCAAACTGCTGTAACTTTTTTAAAAATTAACTTATTTGAATATCTAAAACGGAGTTTAAAACAGCTTTTCTTCTACCTTAAGCTGTATTGCATTTAGTTTCAGTAAGGTGAATATTATCATGATGTACAGGGTGATCAATAGAGTGCTGCAAAAAAACAAAAAAATCGAGTGTGTCCCATTTCAGTGGTAATTTTTTTGTCGTTATAATATGGGTTGTTAGCAAGGTCATATCATTTTTGAATTCAGGACCTCTGGCTTGCGATACACCTCTAAACGTCAAATTTTGGTAATCAATTCATTAAAAAGCCATATTTGGAAAATGGATTGACGGATTTTAACGAGTGTTTCATATTCGGAAAGCTCATTTCATGTAGATTTTTTGTGTCCTAAGCACTTTTCGATAGGTTATAATTTTATGAGTATACGGGGCCAACAAATACAAAAACATAGCTAATTTAGACAGCCTTAGAAGTTCAAGTTTGTGTTAGGGTATTTGGTGTTGTACACCATGATATACAGAGTGATCAACAAAGTGCTCCCAAAAAATTTAAATGTTTAATTTTGTGCCATTTTGGATAGCAAAATGTTTTACTTATTAGAATAATATTGTTTCTTCGATATTCCTAGACGTTATTGCAAGTCATTTTTATTAAAATCCTAGATAAATGTAAATTTAGGATTTCCCAGTAATCCATTTTGCACATGTTTTATACAAAACATTAAAAAATAAAACATTCTCATTGGATAAAAGGTTTTTTTAATCTCACTTGCGTAAAATAACATTCAATAAACAATAACAGATAGAATTAATTATGGTACAAACAAACAAAAAACATTGAAACTAATAATGGGTGGGTCCCCCGTGAGCCCTCCTTACTTCCTCTACCCTTCTTGGCATGCTATTCACTAAGCTTGCAAGGAAGTCCTGGGGAATATCGTTCCATTCCACTGAGGCACTTAAACAGCATAAATCGAATAACGATAGAAATCGTTCCGAGATATTGACACAAGCTTCAACTTGGCCATTTTTAAAACAGAACACACACATATGGTCCCTTTCGCGTTCAATAATTTATCCTATATTTAGGCTGTCTAAATTAGCTATGTTTTTGTATTTGTTGGCCCCGTATACTCATAAAATTATAACCTATCGAAAAGTGCTTGGGACACAAAAAATCTACATGAAATGAGCTTTCCGAATATGAAACACTCGTTGAAATCCGTCAATCCATTTTCCAGTTATGGCTTTTTAATGAATTGATTACCAAAATTTGACGTTTAGAGGTGTATCGCAAGCAAGAGGTCCTTAATTCAAAAACGGGCATAAACGTCTAGAGATATTGATATGACCTTGCTAACAACCCATATTATAACGACAAAAAAAATTACCACTGAAATGGGACACACTCGATATTTTTGTTTTTTGCAGCACTCTATTGATCACCCTGTACATCATGATAATATTCACGTTACTGAAACTAAATGCAATACAGCTTAAGGTAGAAGAAACGCGGTTTTAAACTCCGTTCTAGATATTCAAATAAGTTAATTTTTAAAAAGTTACAGCAGTTTGAAAATGGGTCTAAAAATTGAATGGTACGATCTTTTTGTTGAGCAGTTTATCTGTAAATTGTATTTTTTCAATTATAATAGTTTACATTTGTCAAAATAATTTTTTTAGATAATAAATAAAAAAAATTACAAATTAAATTGCTAGTGGTAAATAGAAACCGTAAATATGGGACATTTATGAATAATAAGGTTTTCTATAAAAACATCTTTTAGAGTAATTTGAGGTTTATTTCTCACTTCTTTGCTAGCATTTACATTTTTTTTTAACTCATCTATTGTTGTTGCTTCCCTCTCTTGCCCATTGTCGGACTGTGGGGGATTTATCGCTTTTTTATAGGTACTTCCATGGCTTCTGCTCTGAAGAATTGTCCAGTATAGTTCCTCCACTTACGGTTCCCAACAGAGAAACTCGTGGTTCCGCGCGTATGCATCCCTATACGGTCCAACTTTACAGGCCCCTAACTTCTTACATTGTTCGTTCTTTTATCCCTGGAGTTTCTAGATTGTGGAACCTGTTGCACGTGGAGGTCTTTCCTTCCGCCCCAAATTTTCAAGTATTTAAGTCCCGTGTTAACAAACTCCCTCTTACCTCGCTTAAGACATCCACGTCAGTATTTAGGCTTTTAGCCTTTGTGGTTTGTCCAAAGATAAAAAAAAAGAGTGGCGTAAACCAAAATTTGAGGTGTCCTCATATATAAAAATAAATTGGATTTAAGTTGGAGGAGCAAGGTGGCCATTAAATTGGTGCACCTCTTCCAACCCAATTTCTCCTAAAGGTGTTATTTACACGACTTCTAGCACCTATACTTAAATGATAAGGAGCTTGATCGAGCATAAAAGTTATAATTCTTGTTGAAGAAACTCTAAGTAAGATTCGCCGTTTATTACTAAGGGTAAATTGACGGGCTTAATTAAATTGTCACCAACAATTCCCATCTACACATTGAAAGAAAATTGTTCCCGGTGGCTAGTGTTATGAAAATTAACAAAATCATTTCGCCAAAATCCAGCTTCGTCTAAAAAAAGTATGGTTCTAATAAAAATTTTGTGTTATTTACCTTTTCATAATACCTTTGGCAAAACTGCAAACGGAGCAGAAAATTTCTTGGTAGTAATGCCTGCTCACGTTGAACATGGTATGGATAGAAAAGTTGTTCAAAGAGAACCTGCCATAAGGTACTGTTGGAAATTCCCTAATTGAGCTGCTATAGTCCTGGTACTTATACCAGGATTTTGTTCCATGGCAGGTAAAACTGCCTATATTAAAACTTTTTTTTTTTAAACTTCCAAGAAAATTAGGTAAATATTTATTGACAGTGTCAAACTTTCATGCAGAAATTATTTTTGTTTTCCAGGGTACCTGTGATTTTTTAGGATAAAATTAATAAACCAAAGAATTTAATTTCTTGAGACAAATCGTTTTAAACGGTCAGAAACGGTCACTACTTAGTAAAAACAAACATAATTTACAGCAATATATAGTTTTTTATGCGTTTGGGTAAACCAAAATGTTTAAATTAAGTTTTTCTAAATTATACTTTAGTTAACAAATATTTATATATTACAACTTAAAGATAACAATCTGCATAAAATACTTTTGGTTTTTTATATCTTTTATAATAAATCTTTTCACAAATTCTTTAAAAATACAATTACACAACTTTTTTCCTAGTTATTACTATTTTTATTACTTTTTAAAGAGACAGTTAAAAGGAAACACCTTTTTAATTTTAATTTGACGCTCTGCAGCACTGCAAAGTTCGTTCAGAAACTAATTTTAAATAAAAATTGTAAAACATTTTTCCTTGGTTTGTATTTATAAATAAAGTCAAATACTGAACTAAAATTACATTCTTTGGATTTTCCCGTTTCTCTTAAACCCGATTATGTAAAAGCTTAAAATATGAAATAAAGTTTTTTAACACAATCCCTATTATATTTTTAGTTTTTTTTTATTATTTTGTTTATAGCAATATAATCTTGTTCTTTTGGGTTAGATGCTTGCAGTAAACTTACATTACAAAATGTAATTTCCCAGTAGTCCGTAGCAGCTTTAGGCTTGTCGAAAAACACGGCCACTTGTGGTCGCCACCGGTGGCCGCCACACGCTGCTGCTGGCAAAACTTTTATGAAGTTTAAATAAACACGGCGCAGGTTTGGCGTGCGTAGTGGCTTATTTAAGCTTCAAGCTGCAGCTATATATACATATACAATATGAGCAACGCTGTTTGGTTCATCGGCAAGCAATAGAATAACAAAACAAGCACTATTAGTCACGCATGTTTAAATGCCGGGATTTAGTTAGATTGTCTTTTTTCCTCAGATTGCCTATATGTTATGTTATTTAACTGAACCTGTATACAGGGTGCTTCTAAACAAATGCACAAAATTTTCTCACTAAAAAATATGAGGAAAATTTCATATGAACATATGTCGCAAACGTCTTATTTTTAAAAAAATATTGTTTTTTTATAATAACTTTTATACCCATATAGATATTTTTAAAAATTTGGGAGAACGACCCTTTGCACCAAAAGACATTTTTGGCATACAAAAAATATTTTTACCAGTGTCGTTCATGAGGGGTTTAAGGTAAATATTTTTAAGAAAAAAGGGAACGACTTTCATGCGCTTTTATCTCTTACTTCACCGCTACTTGAGCAGCTGACGCTTGCAGCTCGCAAATATGAGGGAAAACTGTTTTCTATAGAAGTTTTAACGCATTGTCTACATATGAATGTGGCTTTTGGGGTCACCGAATATTTTAAATTTGATTTTTGTTAATTAGGCATTATTACCGACAGGCTTTATTAGACGCACCTTCCTTACTACCCACGCGCGAAATATTTCTTTGTGGGTTATTGTATTTATTTACCACCAATCATTTAATTTAGGTTTTTATTTTTGCATTTATTAATCATTGGCAAATAATAATAATTATTATATCTTAATTTAAAGTTCGTTAAACTTTTATCATATTTCTTTAGTTTAAAGAAGCTTGCTTTTAGGAGAAATTTAATATTATACATTAAACAAATAACAAAGCATTTTTATACAGCCCCTCTTTAAACTTCCAAAATAGGCTTTTTATTATAAATTTTCTAATATAAAGTTTTGGAAAAACTGTTTGGGAACAACCTAAAAAAACGTTTATTTTTAAGCTTTATTTGCATATAATTTCAAGCATCATAAAAGTACATTTTTCTACTCTGCTTTAGGCCTTTGAGTAATTTTTATTCTTTATTTTGTGTCAAAAATGCTATTTACAAAGGAAGACGTGTTAAATATAATGATGTAAGCGTAAACGCCAGTAATTTTAGAATTGTGTAAATTTTTTTGGTTTGCCTTGTTTTTACTTTTAAACAAAAATATTTAAATATAATTTAACATTGTGGTCGCGTGGATTAGAAAAAAAAACATTTAAAATTTAGTGTTTTATTTTTGTAAAATACGTCCGAACAAGTCAATATTTTTTTGGCTTTGGCTTTTTTAGGGCAAATTCATGTTTTCCTACAAGGTGGTCCAAAATAAACAACGACCACAAATTTATCTTTTTATGAAAATATCTACTTTTCATAACATTTTCGAAATTAAAAATCTGCTTTGATTTTTTTATGTTTGATGTACCATGTCTTGCACCCAAAAGTCAACAGTTATCAAGAATATTTTTTTAATTAATTTATTATTACTTTTTTTAATTTCAACTAGCTAGTTTAATTTTTAAATTTTACCATGTTGTATACCTTAAGTTTAAAGTGATCGAGATTTTTTTTTAAGTTGTAAAAAGAAACAAATTAAAAAGGGATTTGTTCTTTGAAAAAACGCTTGAACACGCTAAGATATTTATATAGCTTTTTAGTACAGGAAATAAAGCTCAAAAAAATATTAAACCTGTCAATTTTTGGTTCTGCATAGATTGACTTGACATTTCAAAAAAGGTAGGGAGTAGCTTAAGGATTTAAATCTATATCGAACCGAAGGGCAACAAAACCCTTGGGGTGATTGCCACCCTCCTGGTGGGTGGAAATTTTTATTACATTTGAACCACAGAAATAGAAGAAAATAGGCGATTTATAGCAAAAAATGTTTTATACTTTTTTTATAATACTTATATTTTTTAGGCTATTTTTCGATTGAATGTATCAATTTTTTAACAAAAAAATCTACGGCTTAATGGGTTTTTCGCGAATAACTCGAAAATTATATATTTTACTAAAAAAAAATGTAGAATGCAAAATTGTAGCTTTTAAAAAAGAAACAATATTCATTTGTTTTAATTTTTACGACTAATAGAAACTAAGATACGGGGTGTTAATTGTTAGCTTTTATTTCGTACAATGCAAAATTTGATAGATTTAAAGTCAATTCACGTCAATATGCGACATTTTTCGAGAAAAATTTATCAAACTCTTAATAAAGTACATAATCACACTTTTTTAGGAAAAAATAAAATCCTTGTTATGAAAATTAAGTGAGTTATGATAAAAGTTAAGTAAATGAATAATTTTTTGTACGAAAAAATCAATAAAAGCAACTTTCCAACTACCTCCTAATTGAAGCTCACCTTTACTTTTTACGAATTCTCTCTATTCAGGTATAAATAATACGTCCCCAATGTTTAACAAATTTAAAAGCGTAACTTCAAAGATATTATGTAAATTTTTATGCTCCAAAGTGGTATATTCGAATTTTTAAAACAAAATTGATTGTTTTTTTTTTAACGTATCTCCGTTATTTTTAATAATAGATTTTTTTGTTTTTGTAGAGCTACTAGACTCTGTTAAAAAAATTTTTAGGATCCTTGGGTTTTGAAATGAAAAGAATTCAAAGGGCTCGAAACAGGTGGTGTTTATTCATAAATAAAGGTTTTTAACGACTACATCTTGCTAAATATTCACTGTCCAGAAAATCTGCGCCAGAAAAATTTTAATCTATTAAAAAGCTGAAATTTTTAATTCCATTATTTTTTTTCTTATCTCCGATATTTTTAGAGTTATTTAGAGAAAAAGGTGAAAAATATAAAATTATAAAAAATCGTTTTTAATTTAAGCTTAAATTGTTCTCCAATTAGACATTTAAAATTGATTGAACTTCTTGCACGTATTACAAATACATGTGTTAAAAGAACTGCAAAATGGTAAAGGTCAATTTTTATTAGGGGGTTGTTTAAATTAATTTTTTCGTAGAAAAAAAATAGATACCGCCCTAATTTTTATCACTCACCCTATTTTATTACCTAGAACTTTCTTAAAAAAGAAATGGTCTGATTAGGTACTTCAAAAAATATTTTAAAATAGTGTTTCTTTGACAAAAGAGATCCTTTACTAAAAGCAGGGTAACCCAAAAGTCGTAAGACAAAAGTGATCCTTTTCCAAAAGGTGGGTAACTCAAAAGTCGGAAACAGTTTTTTGCTCAAAAAACTGGAAATCAGCATCTTCCTTATTCAGAGGTGACCGATCGTAACGGATCTTAATATATATTTTTATAGCAAAGTACCTATTGTTTCCAGGGTGACCAAAAAATAAGCGGGGGTTATCACCTTTATTATTTAGATTCATAAGTAAATTTTTCGATAACTGTATACTTAGGGTATAGAACAGGATAATAAAACATAGTTAAAATTATTACAAAATTTAAAAGTGTAATAAAAATAGGTATTTTTGTTTAAGAACATAAAGTTGTTGGTCATAGCTTATTTTTGGGCTACCCTACTTACTATCATGAAAAAAAACAGCAGGGAAACATAAAAATTACCGTGTATGAGCATCTATTCAAAAAATAAATTTCAAAATTTTAAACTAATCTGTTTTAACTTTCGTGTGTGCACATATTTTAAAAGAAATTGTTGGCAATTTCTCAATAACTGGTAACTTTAAGTATAGGACATGGTACATGAACTAACCATAAAGTTTATGACGCAAATAATATGAAACTTAACCTAGGGTAAAGCGATTTTTATATAGTGTGGACCATTACGTGTGCAAAATATTGAAGAGCAAGTTGGTGAATGATCCTAAATTATATTGGCAGTAGTAAGTTTGACTAAAAGTCAATAAATATACAGGGTATGTAAATAAAACACTCGATATATTACATTACCATTAAATAGGAATTTTAAAGAGCTTAAAAAATACTGCATTTGATATATCCATCTCTTATAGTTTAAAAAATATGGCCATTCAAACCTGAAAATTATGTTTAATTTTCATTATATCTACAGCTCTAAGCTATAAGCACTTAGTTTAGTGTCGAAGATAAATTAGACACTATATCTACTATTTTTTAGGTTTGGATGGCCATATTTCCAAAACTATAAGAAATAGAAATATCAAATGTGATATTTTCTTAAAGCCTTTGAAATATCTATTTAATGATGATGTAATATACCGAAATGCTGGTTTACTATTAAATTCCCGATGATGGCCACAACTTAATCCTAACTCAACGTTTGAGGGTAAATAGCTCCTAAAATTATTCAAAAATTCGTGAGAAAACTTTTTGTAGAGCGTTAAATTTCCGATTAGAATATGCGATAAGTAGATATTTTCCATCTTTTTTGTCTGAGAAAAATAAATAAAAGGAATTAGTACAGAAATCCCATGTTATTTAAATGGAAAAAGCAACATGACTTCGGCACAGTTTAAATTACTAATTAAGAACATTTTTGCATAAAATATATTTTTTTAGACCATAAACTAAAAGTTCAGGAAGCGATTGCTAAAAAAATCGGTTTGGAAAATATCGGACAATGTAATGGGCCAGTCATATTAATTTCATTACAAAAATAAAAAAAAACATTTTTTTTAAATTGTTTACTTTAAAAAAGTCAAAATCAAATAAAAAATCAAAATTGAAAAGAAATGAGAAGAAAAAAGTGGAAAACTATATAATTGCATTGAATTTGATAACCGTATAAAAAAAAGTACTTTCTTGCTCAAATGGTAGCAAATCCCTCTGGTCCTTTGCCCAAAACACCAGTAGAAATTTTTGTACCAGTTCTTTTCCACCAATAACTTAGGAATATGAAATTATTTCCACATCTAAAGGAAAGGCCGGACTATTTGCTAAACAATTTGCTACCAATTCAACTCTTCACCCACCTGTCAATCATCCAATTCCAACTATTCCCCCAGTTCCTCACAAAATGCCCAATATTATTTTTAAGGCAAAACACATTAAGCGTATCCTTTCTTCTCTTAACACCAAGAAATCGTCTGGGCTAGATGGAATACCAGCAATTGTTTTAAAAAAATGTGCTCCTGAACTTGCACCTATTTTAACTAGGCTCTTTCGAATTTCTTATGACACAGGTATTTTTCCTCTCCTCTCAATGCTTTGTAAAGTAATGGAGAAATCCATTTACTCGCAAATTCTTAGGTATTAAGAAAAACATAAAATTTTACAGCACAGGCAATACGGATTTCGTTACAAGAGATCTACAGCAGATCTCCTTTTCTTCGTTTCACACAACTGGAACAAGTCTCTTGAGTTTTTAGGTGAGTCCCAGATCGTTGCTCCTGATATATCTAAAGCTTTCGACCAGGTCTGGCATGACGCACTTCCCAATAAACTTCCCTCCTACGGTCTTCTAACTAAACTCTGCTCTTGGCTCTCCAGTTATCTTTCTAATCGACGTATATTATTGTTGATGGCCACTTTTCAAGCTTTCACGAAATTAATGCTGGAGTACCTCAGGGTTCAGTACTAGCACCAACTTTGTTTCTTCTTCGCATCAACGACCTTCTCTCTTCCACAACCAATTCCATTCATAATAATACTGACGATAGTACCCTTCACTCCACTTTTCAGGTTCTCAAAGCAAATTCTCAACCCGACTTGGAAAGCAAACGCAGGGCGATGCAGATATCTCTTTCACAGGATCTCAATTTGATATTGGATTGGGGCGCCAAAAATCTCGTTCAATTAAATGCATACAAAACACAATCATGTTCCTTGTCGCGAAAAAAAATCATCAAACACTCACCCTTTCCTTATAAGTGGCCAGGTTTTGCAGAGCGGGGGCGCATTCAACCATGTATGCGTCACATTTGAGAATAACCTTAACTGGCATAAACACATTGTATCTCTAGCCACAGCGGCTTCAAAAAGCTTGGATTTCTTTTCCGAGCCAAAAGTATTTTTCTCCTTCCAATTTATACACTTTTTGTATGTCCCAAATTTGACCCTCTCTGGAATATTGTTCTCATGTCTGGGGAATGGCATCCCCTACAACCCTCAGCATTATTGTTGCCATTCAAAGAAGAGCGTTCGTCTTATTAATAATCCTTTACTTACTCAAAGACTTACTTCTCTTGCCCATCGTCGAGCTATGGGAGATCTATCGCTCTTTTATAGATACTTTAACGGCTTCTGCTCCGACGAATTATCCATTATAGTCCCTCCTCTTGCAGCTCCCAACAGAGAAACTCGTAGTGCCGCACGTATACATCCCTATGCGGTCCAAGTGGACAGGCCCCGAACTTCCCATTTTGTTCGTTCTTTTATCCTTAAGGTTTTCTAGACTGTGGATGTGGAACCTACTGCCAGCGGAGGTCTTTCCTTCTCCCCCAAATCTTCAAGCTTTTAAGTCCCGTGTTAACAAAGTTCCTCTTACCTTGCTTAAGACACACACGGTACGTTAGTATTTATGCTTTCAGCAGCCATCGTGGATTGTCCAAAGATAAAAAAATTGAATGATCATTTGTTTGTTGCTTACGACAGTTATCTAACTTTCGCTCATGGGTATCATAAAGATAATCTTTATTTTAAAAGAGAAATTTTGCAATATCTTAGTTACTTTGGCAAAAGTACCTGAACCATGTGCTGTGTGCATGAACTGTACCACTTTGGTAGGACGTAGCTTTCTAGTCTAACAACATACAGAAGATAGATAAAGGATTCTTTTTTTTGTAGAACTACCAACGACTGCAGAAGTTGTCAAGTGTAACTACATATCAAAAGTTTTCACAAATTCCATAATATGTAATCAAGTCTTAAGTCTTAAATATCTTTTATTTTGGTAAATAAAAAAAATATTATTTTTTTATTATTCTATATGTGCCCAAGTGGTTACTAACGACCCGCTTTCAAACTCTAAAACTACATATATAAAATAAATGTTTTTAAATACTTTTTCAGGATATATTTAAGCATTTTTAAACCAAAAACATTTTTTTAGAACCAAGCACTCTAGGAGTTGTCAAGTTTCACGACATATCAAAAGTTTTTACAAATTCCATAATATGTAATCAAGTAAAAGTAGTTTTTTTTTTTTTGAAAATAAAAAAATATTATTTTTATTTTTTTACTATCCTACATGAACCCAGGTGGTCATTAACAACCCACTTTAAAACTCCAAAACCACATAATATAAAAGATTTTTTAAAATATCTTTTTGGGTCATATTTAAGCATTTTTAAAACAAAAACATTTATTTTAATCATCTGATAAAAAGTTTATAGTTCTGGGCATTAATGAGTTAATTACTTTAAAATTAATAATGTGGCACTCCCTTAGAACCATTTGCTTCTTTTTTTCTTTAATTATTAAATTACACATACAAGGTATATGTTTATTTTTATTTGTTGACTTAAAATGTTATTTTTAGTGATTATGCGTATTCTTAAAATTCTGACTTACTAAGTCATAAATTAATTATGTTAAGGTGTATTTACACTAAACGAACAAAGAGCTAGATCTGAAACAAGAGAATTCTTTTTTGATCTACGAAAGCTAAACTGCTGGACATTCGAACGGAATAATTTAAATTTTAGGTAAAATTTTAAACCTAATTTTCTCAAAGGCTACAAAAACTATTTTATTGCGATTTGCGGCAAATTTGGACGCAATTATTAGTCTTTATGATTACCTACATTGCAGCTTTGGTATTAAACTAACCTCATATACAGAGTGGTGAATATGACGTTGTTTTTTTTTTGGAACATTTTGTTGTTCTGGGACCTTTTAAATAAAAGACATTTTTAAATCTTTTAAATTTTATAATAGTCAGATAATCATTTGTGATAAACAGTTTTGGCATGATTTTGATATTTCTCAAAAATCTGAAAATATGATGTTTTTACTAAAAACCTGACGTTTTAGCGTTGTCACCCTGTATACCACCTAAACACTAAAAGTAGATCTATGTGTAAAATATTTTTTTTGTTATAATTCTTGTTTTCTCTTATGCCATATACTACCGAATTAGATTTTATAAATTCTAAAAGTAAAAATGGCAAACCTGGCAACATGGCAAGTATCAGCAACAAATTGGATTTCCCAAAACCCCCAAGTTTCCATACATTACGACAATCTTTTATATTATATCCAAGCATTAAGCAACCATACAACAAGATATAATAAAAAATAAATACCGTTTTGGTATTTTGATCCCTAGATTTAAAAAGTACTTTTGGAATTTATAAAAGTCAATTTTGTGGCATAACAAAAAACAAGAATTATGAAAAATTTTAGAAAATTTACTTTTACACGTAGATCTGCTTTTTGCCCACCCTGTAAAAAAGTTTTTAAAACACTAAAAAGATTTTACTTTTGCTTAAAACGTTAAACAGTAGAAGTTTAAAGAACTTAAAGTCATCGTTATACAGGGTGATAACGCTACAGGGTAACTTTTTACAAGAAAATTTAAAAATATGCCAAAACAGTTTGTCACAAATCATTATCTGATTAACATAAATTTTTTACCATTTAAAAATGTCTTTTATTAAAAACGTTGCAGAACAACAAAATTTCCTAAAAGGAAACGTTATACTTACTACTCTGTATATAAGTTTAGTACTAAAGCTGCAATGTAGGTAATCCAAAAGACTAATAATTGCGTTCAAATTTGCCGAAAAACGCACTAAAATATTTTTGTAGACTTTGAGAAAATTAAGTTATAATTTTCCCTAAAATTTAAATTATTCCGTTCGAATGTCCAGCAGTTTATTTCCAGCGATTAAAACAACTGTTTACACTAAACAAATTTAATAAAGGGGTTAGAATGAGCATTCGCTCGTCTAGTGTAAATAAACCCTAAGAAAACTGCTTTCATGTTATAAAAAGTAGGAGTGAATTTTAAATTTTCTTTTATTACTCCTGGGCTGCAACACCAATAAAGTTTTAACGATTTGTAAACTAAATTAAGACGTAAGACAGAATATTTAAAACACCGGCAGATAAAACGTAAAAACTTTAATTTTGTTATTTCTAATAAACATAAAATTTAAAATTAAAATCTGGAAAATATTTTTTTTCTTAAGAGTTCAGGGTGTTTTAAAACTAGTAACAAATAATATAATAAGGCATACCTAAGAGATTTGTTTTTTAGACAAGTGCGCAAATACGTCGATCTGTATTTTTTTCCTTTATATATTCATGCATATAGGGTGATCCAACAATGGGTGACAACTATAATTTTTTAGACAAGTGCGCAAATACGTCGATCTGTATTTTTTTCCTTTATATATTCATGCATATAGGGTGATCCAACAATGGGTGACAACTATAATTTTTTTTAAGAAAAGACCTACCCTTTTCTATACCTAAAGTTTACTGTTAAAAAATAACTATCGATTCATTTTAAAATTTGTAGAAAGACATAAGGCTAAACAAATTCAATAAAGATTTAATAGTTAACTAGATTGATCCCTTTCAAATACGACGTGTTTTTGAACGGTTATTAGCGGTTTAATTTAAGCGCCTTTTTTTAGTGATTTTTGACACTTATTTGTCATATTTAGCTTGATTTTGTTGCAGTTAGTTCTGACATAAAAAATCGGAGAATTTCTGTAAATACAGTAAATACTTTTTTTGCCTTTTTATTAGGATAGATTAATACTATGTGTGTTGTCAGGATTTTTAAATTATCTTATCTAAAAGCTGACATATCACCCTCACCAAATTTATACCAGATGGTATTGATGCTAAGAGACACACTTTTGTAAAGAAATTTTTTATTTTTGAATTTGCAAAAAAATGGTAATTTTTGTTTGGTCCCCACTAAAAAAATCTAAGTTTTAGAAGCAAATCCTTTATTTGTATTTTTTTTTCGTAACTTAAATTTTTAGAAGCCACTTATTATCAGAAAATCTGATATTATTGCGAAATTTAAGATTTGCTAGTAAAATGTGATAAAATTCACGAAAAACATACAAATGGAGGATGCGCTTTTAAAACTTAGATTTTTATAGGGGGAAGGCAACCGAAATATCAACTTTTTTCGCAAATTTCAAAATAAAAATTTTCTTTACTAAGCATCAATAAAATTTATTATAAATTTGGTATAGGTCCCATGTCTCAGTTTTTAGATAAACCTAGCGACGCCCTCAAATTTCGACAAGTTTAACTATACAACAAACATGTGTCCTAACTGCGGTAGGAAAATTAAAAGGCGTATTCCCAAGCTAATTTTATGAAATAAAGTTTATATAAGCACAGGTCCGGAGATGCTTTGTTTCTAAGATATGTAATAAACTTTAAAAAAGAAAATTGGGTTTTTAATAATATCTTTAATATGCCTTGTCTGATTTTAATAAAATTTGTCTGGATTATTTGTTAAAATAAAAAGGTAATTTATCCCTATGCCAATTTGAATTTTTAAGATCAGTGCTGGTGAGACTTATTTCCAACTTTTTTTTTTTTTTTTAATGAAACAACCAAATATAATTTTTTTATTATTTTTATGCAGCTTCCATAGTTTTCCAAAATAAGTAATATCCACTAAACTGCATATTCCTGGACTATACAAAAAACATTAGGGCATTTTTTTCTTTAAAAACATAATTATTATTACTATTTATTAGCAATTATGTAAAAACAACAGCAACCATTCAACAAATACCTAATTAAACAACGTTTAAATATAATCTAATAAATTTTACTAAAAAAGTGTTTTAGAAATTTTTAAGTTTTTAAAAAGTTTAACACCCTGTATCTTGAAAACGAAAAATTTAAGAACCCATGTATATATAAACTTTTTTCTAAAAGAAATGACTTAGGAATACGTCCTTAAAATTTTTACCGGTATTAGAAAACACCATGTAGAATAGGAAAAAGAAAGCAACGCAACAACAAAATATTAAAATAAAACGCATCAAGTTAGCAGATGAGGCAAATACTCCTGGACCCCTATTCTACATTTTAAGAGAAGTGAACCCGATGGGAACGTTTACATGATCGATAGTTTCTCTCGGTAGTTAAATTCCGAATTCTTGAATACAGCGCAACGATGCGCTGGATCTGAATTTTGTATTTTTATTTAATTAGTAAAAATCATAAATATATGTTTTATTTTAACAAGAGACACGCGAAGAAATAAAAATACCTAAATTTAATTTTTAAGGCAAACAATAAGTAAACAACCAAACATCCTCACTTTGCGCAGGCTTCTTCAAATGTAAATGTGCTTCTACTGCTTAAAACCAAGAAAATATGTTTTTTTACTTTATGAACGATGTGATTATTTCACGACTTTCAACAATACAATCGTATCGAATTTTAAGAGAACCGCACCCAAAATTCCTTTGATGTTATTATTCTCACGACTAGAGAATAGGGGCCCTGGTAGCGGTATTATTAACCTATAAAATTATTTGCGTTACGCCAGGCGGTCGTCTACCAATAATATATTCAACACGCAACATGCAACTCGCCACATAGGATAAGTATGGCGCATTTACATTTACCACATAAAAGCCCTATATTAGCAACCTTCCATGCCCGAATAATGCATGGCTTGAGGGACATCAGCTGCGTGAAACGTTTAGGGCACATCTTGCCGCGTTATTTATGGTCTGTAGGAAATGATATCTTATCATTTTAATTTTTTAGCCCTACATAATCGGCTACAAAGTTGCAAGAATTTCCAAGCTAACACCATCTTATTGTTCTACAATGCGTCCAATTCTGACGACTCTGGCAGCAAATATATTAAATGCATTTACCCTCAGGTGGGGAAAATTCTGTTGGCAAGAAACATTTTTTTGTAAAAGAAATATGCAACACAACCAGAAAAAAAAATGTTAGTAAGAGATCTTAGTAACAGAAAGATAATAAAAAAAACAGATCATGTAAATTGTTATAATACAACTCTCTTATGTAGGTACTTGCTGAAAAATTTAGCTTATCCTTTTAAATATAATTTTTTAAATTTAATTTATTACAGAAAAACGGCACACGGTGCTACCAAGCGGTCACCCACTTATATACTAACCGTGCCCGACGTCGCTTGACGCCAATACTACAAGTTTTTTTTGTAAAAATGATCTTAGAAGGATCATTTATAAAAAAGACCATCTAAATTGATGCAGTTTGTACTACCAAAAGCCATACCGATACTGCGCTTTATATAATATTCTCTGTGGTATAGGTAACACACGTTCCATATCATACATTTTGTTTCTATAGAAAAAAAGGAATTAAACAATAAAAAAAGTAGGGTTGAGACGGTTCAGTAACCAAAGGATCTTGAAAAAAATATCATGTAAATCGGTGCAGTAGAAGTGTTTAACAAAGTGTCTGAACATTATGACTTTGCGTTTTTAACATATTACTATCCACGGATAAGGTCTACAAGAGGACAAATAGACCAAAGATTTATTTTGAAAAAAAAGATGATTCACGAAGATAAAATGTTAATTTTGCATACAAGGTTCACAAAATCTTTCAAAACATGATTTTTTCTAGGCGTAAACTACCTTTATTGTTATTTTTTAAGCAAAATGGCATTAAAAAACTTATTTAGAATAAGGTTTGTAATCGATAAAAATAATAAAACAAATGTTTTATTGATCTTCATAATTTGACAAAAACGTCACATTCGTTTAATGCTGACAAATTGTGCTGTGTTTCGTACACAGGGGTTTAAAAAGCAAATTAGGAGTGTTTTAGGTTAATCTAATATATTATATAAAATGCTAATGTACGTTCGTGTGTCCACGATTTTCGCTATCATCCGCAACTCCGATCGACTTCCCGTCGGGGTTACAAATACCCCTTGGTCTCCCATTGTGAGTAAGGGAGTTTGGTCGGGGTGGGTGGAAGTGGGTGGTTGTGGGTGGCAAAAATGTAAAATATGTGTAGTGGCGCCATCTGTTGTCGAGTATTTGAACTTTATTCAGAACAACGGTTATTTGGGTCTCATATAAACTCCCGAGCGAAGCCGGGAATCATAGCTAGTTTTATTATAAAATTTTAAAATATTTAATTGCTTAAAGTCGTCTCTTATTTTTGGAACATTTAAATAAAAATGCGATTTTCTAAAAACCCATAAGATGTGTCACAAATAAACCAAACATATAGATTTTTTTGTCGCCAACTTGCTTATGCTGTATAATTAAAAAAAAACAAAATCGTACAAATATACTATGCCTAAAGTAACCGTTGTGTTTAAATTTAGATATTTAATGAGCCTATGTTGCTTTAGTAAAAACATTTGATTTTTATGCAACCTACGATTGCAGCTTGCAAAAGGACCATTTTAAATTAGATTTGTATAAACCAAAAAGAATATTATAGGTTTTAAATAATTAGTTTTCTTTTAATTAAAATAACCTTTATATGATGGAGATATGCTCTATATTGGTTTGGCGGATTCATTTATTGGGTGGACTTCTTGGTGGGTACACGCTTAAAAGAATGGGACCGCTTCAATCCTGCTCTCGGGGTAGACAAGCTGACCCTGTTCAGCCCTATTGACCCCTATAAACTGGCCAGTCGCCTGGAACAAAATAAAAGAAAAACCCCTCAAAAAAACCCAAAAATTCTAATTAAAAACGACGTTTCGGTGGCAAGTCTGCCACCTTTGTTAAGTTAAAAATAAAGTTAAAAAAAATTATCTAATATTTAAATTAAAATGGATTAAAATTTTAGATTATTTTAGTATCGCAAATATGGTAAACTATTTTCAGTTTGCGATACTAAAATAATTTAAAATTTTAATCATTTTTCATTTAAATATTAGTTTTATTTTTAACTTTATTTTTAACTTGACCATGGTGGCAGACTTGCCACCGAAGCGTTGTTTTCAATTAGAAGTTTTTGGGTTTTGGGGTCAATAGGGCGCAACAGAATCAGCTCGTATACCCCGAGGACCAGGACCGAAGCTGTCCCATTCTTTTCAGGCGTGTACCCAACAAGAAGACCATCCAATATCTTCATATGATGGTAAAGATTTTTTTTACTTTTAGGATTCCTTAAAGTAGAAGCGGAAGAGTCAACAACCCAAAGTAATTTTGGATTGGTAGATCAGGTAGCAGCTCTTCTGTGGATTAAAGCAAACATAGACGTATTTGGTGGAGATCCTGCCAAAATAACTTTACTGGGACATGGGACCGGGGCAGTTTTTGCAAGCCTTTTAACTATTAGCCCAATGGCTATTCACCAGAATGAAAGTAAGTGTAGAGTCAGTGTTTTATTTTGACAAAATTATATTAGCCTGCATTTTTTTCTACTTGCGTGCAAAAAATCACTTTTTCGCACGCATTTTTGTTCTGAAATAGTAACTTTTCCTCACTCGAACCATATATTAGCTAGTCGCAATGAAGGATTTTTATGTACCTCATGTTTAAAAAATATTTTGCCTTGGTCAAACCAACTTAAGAGGTGGAAGAATCATATTCCGCAGACATCAATATTTTCACAACAAAAAATCCTTTAATTCGCTATTATTAACCTGTAAAATGCCACAAATTTTATATTTACTATCAATGATAATAAGTACAAGCAGGGGCGGCTGGTGCATAAGAGCTGCAGTGCTGCAGAACCACCAGAATTTTTAAGCTGCTTAGTATTTTCTTATAACATTCAATTAATTATTTCACGATTAAAATATTAAATATTCATTAAAACAAAACTAAAATAACCAGTTTCCGGCCGAGAACTCTAGTATAGTAGGCACACGCATCTACACCCTGTGACGACACATCATAGATTACTGCGCAGTGGACCATCTTAAATATTACTTAGTCTTTCGGGACGTTATTCCAGTGACTAAACTGAGCGATTCGATTGTTTTCATTTCCTCTATGCCGAATGCACTTGTCGTTGGGCAAAATTCGGCTGCTAAAATACGTAAATATCGGTTATTGTTGTCCGGCATTCGCGGTAGCACTTTACAGGTTTACACAATTTGTAGTATATTCCCTTTTCTTCCTTGCAACATGTGCCAAAATCAGCGTTGTCACAACTTTCTAGATAATTATTGTAATTATTTAAATGACAAACAACATTTTATTGTTTAATATCAAAATAAATGTATGAATAAAACACATTTTTAAACAAAACAACCTATATATTTCCCGAACAAGTTATTTAATGGCTTATTACAGACATCTCTCCAAATTATAGAGACTTTAGATAGCCTACTAAATATTTAAAAGTCCAATTTCAAAAACAAATACTAATATGTATAATGCATAATATATAGGTAGATACTATACACGTCGTGGCACCTCGATTCTGACTTACCTAAGACTTTATACACTGAAAACAATTGCTTATAAAAGTATTGAAGTGGCACAATATGTATAGGATATTTCTTAAGTAGAAACTACTAATTAAAAATGTTTGACAAAACAACACTACAAATTTTTTAGGTATACAATGTATCTACGTAAGTTGGGGTCATATGGAAAACTTTTCTATTATTAATTTACCGAAAAAAGTGATTCTTTATAAAATATTCTGCATGGTCCAAAACCTAAAAACACCCATCAAATATAAAATTGTAAAGTAAAAATACAGACTCTTAAGCAAAAATTTCGTGTTATTGACCAAACCTTCTACATGACTGATACAATTCAATATCTGATGGATGCATATCAGGTTCGGCAACCATGCAGAACTTTTAATGAAGAATAACCTTTTTTGTAGGATAAATAATAAAAAAATATTTAACCTTTTATCTCTGTTGACACGTGCTAAATTGTGAATTTTCATAATTTTATTTTATTTTCCAGACGTACATTCATGTTCTTAAGGGTTTCAATTTTATTTTTAAGAATTTAATTATACAGAACTTACATTTCCTTTATACATTTTAAGTTAAATCAAAACTTTTTTACCCTAACATTGTTTAAAATACCTAGAAAACAATAATTTTAGTTATAAATTTTTAAATTAAATCCGTCAAATCACAAAATTACTTTCAGAGATATTTAATAAATTATATAAAGGCTTTCATAGTAACGCAAAGTCTAATTTTTGTTACCAGTTAAAAACTTTAAATTTTACATAAATAATTTTGTGACTTTAATATATTTTAATAACAAGTTTTTTAACATTTTAGGTCGTTTTTATTTTTCGTCACAGAAAAAATAGTGAATCACTGAAATTTTTTTATTTAAATAAATGCAGTGTGATTTGCAACCTTAACGCATTATATTAAAAAATCATTGCTAAGGACAAACATTAACTAATAATAAAAAAGTTATAAAAATACTTTAAGTTAAAGAGATAATTTGGTGTTTTAAATAAAAAAGAAACATTCCTAAGATAAATAATGACAAACAATGTAATGATACTTTTTTGTATCAGAAGTAATGTGGTATAATAGTTTTATAGGCCATAAATTTAATTTTAATCGTTTAAAAATACACTTACATACAGCACAACTAATAGTAAATTAACAATAGACATACTAAACATCTTTAAAATTTGGTATTTGTTTTATTTTTTACAAAACACAAAAACAAAAAACAGCAAATTATTCTGTAACAAAAAGTACAAGGTGTCCAAATAGGGTATCAGCACTTTATTTGTGCATTTAATCTCAGACGAGGCAACGCCGCCACTTACGGCGGGAGTCAAAATGTAAACGGGTTCAAGGAATTTCAGTTGCAATGGAGCCGTTTACCGGAGAGCAACGCGCTTTTTGTGTACGTGCATTTTACCAAAACAATAATTCAATCGTGACAGCACGCCGTCTGTATCGCGCTCATTACCAATTACATGATATTCAATTATCACCTAACCCTGATGTTATTAGAAAATGGATCAGAATGTTTGAACCTACTGGATCCACAGTGCAAATTCATAAGCCAGGCCGCCCACGAATCGTAAGAAGTGCAGAAAACATCGAACGAGTACGTCAATCAGTCAGAGAGAATCCAACCTTATCTGTACGGAAGCGAAGTCAGACGACTACTCTCAAAAGATCATCTTTACATAACATTTTGACCAAAGACTTGCATCTGCATGCATATAAGATACAGTTAGTGCAGGAATTAAAACCGAGGGATTACAATACACGGTTAGAATTTGTCAATGATAATGACGGAACGATTCGTCGATTTCAATAACATTTTATTCAGTGATGAGGCTAATTTTCATGTAAACGGCCACGTAAATAAGCAAAATTGCAGGTACTGGTCTGACGTTAATCCTCGCAGAAAACACGAACGTCCACTGCATAGCCCCAAAGTGGTCGTATAGGCTGCTATGTCTGCTGATGGCATAATTGGGCCGTATTTTTTGAAGATCAAAATGGACGGGCACTTACCGTTAATACCGAGCGGTATTGTGCAATGTTACAAGATTTTCTTGCACTATCTCTCCAACAGTTTCAAGGTTTTAACTTAGAAACCTGGTTTCAGCAGGATGGTGCGACATGCCATACGTCAAATCGGGCAATTGAAGCTGTTCAACAATTATTCCCCAACAAAGTCATTTCAAGAAGAGGCAATATTAACTGGCCTCCTAGGAGCCCGGACCTGTCGCCACTTGATTATTTCTTATGGGGTTACCTCAAAAGTAAGGTCTACGAGAATAGTCCAGCTGATACAAATCAATTAAAGCAAAATATCCAGGAGCAAATAAGATTAATATCAAGGAAAATGTGTGGACGGGTTATTAATAATCTTCGTTCTCGATTTGAAGAGTGCATACAGCGCAACGGACACCATTTAGACAACATTGTTTTTGGTTCATAAATTTCCATTGACTGTACATTTATTTGTCATAAATAAATGATCATAGAAATATGGTGTATTTGGTTTATGCAAACATCACATTGCTGATACCCTTTTTGGACACCTTGTATTTTACGACGTTTTATTATTTTAAGTTTTTTTGTGCTTAGAATTAAATTAACTTTGTTCTTATTTAAATAGTTAATTATCTTTCTACCTTAGAATATTTAACTAAGTTTTTCTTTGTTTAAAATCATTGTCTGTCTCTAGGAATAATTTTACACTTTTTTGGTAATAGATTAAAAATTACAATGAATAAAAAATAAAAAGCTAAGAAAAGTAAGTAAAAAGTGATATGAAAGAAACTTTTAAACTGCTTTTCCTTACTTAGCTATTAAGTCCGTAAAATGAAAACCAATATTTTTCTGTCCCATAAAAAGTTTGACAAGATAAAACTCTATTAATGGAACTTAAAATTAGTTTTCGTTTCAACATTGTCCTTCTTATAAAATAGCAAATAAAATATAAAATATAAAGTTTCTTTGGTGTTGCATAAGATAGGAAAGGCACTTAGTTTCCATAAAACTACTACTAGTACATGGTATAAAAGAAAAATACTTTAAAAAAATAAAGTAAACTGTAAATTTATTATTTTTTCAATTTTATTATAAACATTTATTTAAAATACAAGTAGCTTTTATAGGAAAAACGTAAAATCATAATTCAGTAGAATGAAATTTTCATGATCGATTCAGAATTTTTAAGGACAAACAAACAAACACACAAACAGATAAACAAAAAACAAACAAATTTAGTAGCGTACCATTATTTTCTTTATAGACATGCATTTCAAACGTATATTAAAAAGTTTTTTTTAATAAAACATTATACTTTATAAATATTAAAGAGGTCTATAAAAATACAATATTTTTTTATGAATTTCACAGTTTATTATTTTTCACTGTTTCGCAAAAAGTCATCATCAAAAGTTCTATTATGCTTTTATTAACACATTCTGTATATTGTATTACCAACAAAAAAAGATCTTTTAGAAAATATCTTATTAGTTATATTTTTATTTAATAGTTTTTGTCAGCCAAATTAAAAAATACCGATTCTATAATAATTTTGAAAAAACTCTATCAACCCCTTAAATGGCTACACCTCTTTTGTGACCTCTTTAAAAAGCTGGTAAATTTAGTTGGTCATTTCGTTGGTCATAAAAAAGTTGGCGTAAAATCAAATACTAAAAGTACTATAAAATGTCCAATTAAATAATATAAAATAAATAAAAAACTGTTAATAAATTGAAATAATACTCCCTGTAGAGCTAACCCCAGCCCCATAGGAAGTTCTTGTTAGTTCTGTTGCACAGGCGCTTAACAACAAAGGCTGCTATTGCTATTACTTTTTTGTTGGCAAATTCAGAAAGAAAACTAACTAGAACTCATGGGAGCATGTTAGCTCTACAAAATAATTTTATTTTAATTTACTTATTATTTTTAATTAATTTTATTTTAATTTACTTGGACATTTTCTGATACGTAAGTATATATTATTTTAATTTAAGGGTAGTATTTAATTTTACCTCGATTTTTTTATTACCAACAAAAAGCATTTTTTATAAGCTTTCCGGAAAGGGTGCCGCATAAGGGGTGTTGCAAATTTTAAAGTGACTGGGGGTACACCTCAGGGCGTTAAAGGCGTTTCGAAAAATACATTATTTATATTCCCCGAGTATTATAAAAATTAAACTTTTTCATTTTTTTATATTCGCCGTGGTTTATAAAATATAGCCATTGTAAGTTTTAGAAAACGCACCCTGTAATATAATCACATTTAATAAGAAATTCTTAGTAGGCTATAATGTCGCGTATGCCATGGCTGACAAATAATCTGTCACATATTTGGGACAATATTTATTTTTTGTATTAATATAAATGCGCAAGCATTTGTTTTAAAATATTTTCCTGTTATACAGTGTGGGCCAAATTAAACTTGTACGCTTTTTTAACTACTAATAACTTTCAATATGTGGCCTATTTCTTATTTTTAAGGGGCTAATGATAGATGTTTACTTTGGGTTTGCCAATTTTGGTAAAATAGATTTAAACAGGACTGGACTTTCCAAAATGATGATTTAAACTGCGTTTAAAAAAAAATATTTTGTTCACAATTGGGCTAATACTTTTTTCTTTACGACCACTTGTGAAAATAGCGAATAGCACACTGGTTTCATGCATAGAAAATGCGTTATATCACACTAGTGTTGCAAAGTACTTTACAACACTAGTGTGATATATATTATGATGTCATTCTAAAAACTGCTATTGGTTTTGCAAGTGACATATTTATTGTAGTGACAGTAAAAATACTTTTTACTTACCTTAAACAGTAGAACCCAAATAAGCGAAAATCATCTTATTAGCGTTAACTTGCTACACAGTATTAAAAAGAGAAAATAATAAAATTTCCGAAAAAATAAAAACATAAACAAAAATATACATAACCACAAAAACAACTTTCACTGACGGCTCGCTCAGTGGTACAGTGTTGTCATGTAAGTAGATCAAATTAAAAATTTCCCTCCTACCTTTGAGCACGCACTTTATAGAGGCGGAATTGCCGCTTGACCGTTCAACCTAAAGCGCCAGAGAAATAAACTCCTATAGATCAAATTTTTTTCCCTCTGTCTTCGTGTACTCAAACAACAAGTTAAATATATTTTTTTAATCCCTTAATTAAACCTGAGGCTAATACACACTTTATGAATCCGCTTTCTTCTATCCATTCATAAATAGAATCAGACCCTTCCGACGTTGCCAAATGCTTTCCACATTTTGCATGGTATAACTGACGTTTAGTAGTTGTTTTTTTCTTACTTTTAGGACTTTAGGTTATCCATTTACAATTTTCATATTTTTTTATATTTTTTCTCAAAAATATGAGGAAAAAATGTAATTTTTACTTAATTTTACATGTAATGTTCAGTTTCATTAACTCGTTTTACCAGCACCCCTTTTCACTCCCCGGTCCCGTAAGTTTGTTTACTGATATATTTAAAAAACGGAATGTATTGGATATGCGCCACTTTACATTTTATTTACAAGTGTCTCTAAGATATGTGAGTATCAATAATTAAAAAACCCTTAAAATAGCAGAAAACCGTATTAAACTATTATCGTTATTACCTAACCAAACCATACAATTTTTATTAAGTGAGGGCCTTTTTAAATTCCAAAATGATAAAAGTTATATAATGCTTCTGTGTAGGTGATTTTCGACGTAAAAATATTGTCAAAACAGTATAATATAGCAGTGAGGAAAAGTACATATCACACTAGTGTTGCAAAGTAAATATCGCCCTAGTGTTGCAAAGTTCTCAATTGTTTTTATTTTTTCTGAACAGACAAACTTTAATTTATTTTTTTGGTGAATAATTTGTGGTCGTAGGAAAAATAGTGTACAGTACTCGTGTGAAAATGACTTTCTTACACTCGTGGGTTTGTCGCACTCGGCTAACGCCGCGTGCTACAATATTCCTACTCCTGTGAAATTAGTCATTTTCCACACTTGTAATGTAATATACTATATTTTTAAATAATTTACTGTTAAGCTTGGTCAGTATGCAACCCAGTAACCATGGTAACCTCTTATTTTTGATTTTAAAAGGACACTAAAAAAGGTCTTTTTAAAATCGAGAGAAATGCATGCTTTATGGAAAGCATTATTTATCAAAAATAATTTTAATTGCTTAATCCTCCAACTGTTGACAGATTCGCTTGTACTGAATCATTTACCATAGTTTGTCTACAAGAAAAACGTTTTAGCCTTATTGTAGCTAAATCAGATTTTTTTGCAACAAGGTTAAATACAGTATTTCTGAAAAAGTTCCGTATGTCCAGTCCTGTCTAAATGAATTTGACCAAAATTTGGCAAACCTAGAAAAAAATATATCTACCTATTACCCCTTTAAAAATAAAAAGATAGGCAACAGACAAAAGTTATTATGGGTTAAAAAGTGTGCAAGTTTAATTTGGCACACCCTGTATATCAATATTCGCAAGTATAGTAGGTATGCAACTCGCATGGAATATTATTTCTCTCTCGCATAACTTACATTTCATGCTGATCCCGTAATATACCATTACTAGTAGTCTAACAAGGAAAATACAGGGTGGTCTCAAAGTAATGGGCAAAATTTAACTTGAGAATAAGGACGTTAAAATATTGCGATTTAACTAAACCTTTCTCAGTACAAAACTTGGTATTAACTGAGATACAGGGTGTCAAAGTTCAAATAATATTTTTAAAAATATTTTGATAATATTTATTCCATTTTAAACATTGTAATAAACCTTGATATCTACGAGTTTTCTGACATAAGCTATTCATATCTGATGTTAATTTTTAGGTGTTTACTTTTTCGTGCTACTCTGTATAAATTATTTAAGTTACCCAGTAAATTATTTTATGTTTTTACGTAAAAATGTGTGCTTTGTAAGAATCGCTCTGAGCAACCGTTTTTAAAATATTGGCATTTTAGTGGTTTAGTGCAACTAAAACTGTATAAAAGAATACATTAAATCATTCGTTTATGACGCTATTTCCAAATGCATTTTTTAGTTGCACCAAGTAACTTAATGGCAAATATCTAGCAAACGGTTTTTTGCATTTCTTACAAGGCACCTTTCTTGTGTAAAAAGCAGAAAATATATTACTACGGAATATTTTACTCGGATGGTATAGGAAAGCACAAAAAATTACGACGTTTTGGAAAAATTCTAAGTAGTGTAGATACTGCCCTCTGGTTAAACCCAAAAATTTACATTAGATATGAATAGCCCTTCTTGGAAAATCTCTAGATACCGAGTTCTGTTACAATATTTAAAACGTATCAAATATTATAAAAAAAAATTGTAACTTAGACGCCGCTCTGTATTTTAGTTAATATCAAGTTTTGTACTAAGGTAATTTGAGTTAAATTACAATACTTATCGTTTAACAATTATTTAGTTTAATGTTGGCCCATTACTTAGGGACCACCCTGTATAGAATATATTTCTCAAATATTTTCAAGTATATGTTGTTTTTTAGTTATCTTGTATCAATAAAGTAATTTTCAAATCTCTGACATTTCGGCGACAAAGATGGGTCAGGGATTAATATCCCTTCTGACCTCGTTTTATTTCGTTACAAAACAGATAAGTTTAGAGATTGACCGTCTTTTTGCGGTCCCATTTTTCTTCGAGTGTTAAGAAGAAAATTGATTTAAAGTTTGTTGTTGACAGTTTTTTATGCCTTTTATTTTTCTAGAAAAGGATTAAATGTAAAATTATTACTTTACAGAGAAATATGAAACTGGGATAATTTTTAAAAAGAGTTAATAAATTCAAATACAAAAACAAACTATATAAAAGTACATCTCATTGCGTTGCAGGTTACTTTAGCCCTGGCAGGCACATTTGATTTAAATCGAAATTAAAAGTTAAATCTTTGTTTCACATCTTACCCCTTTTTAACTAAGGCTTTAAAATTTAAACAAAACCTTACAACCAACATTTATTTTGTTTATTTAAAGCTCTAAAAACAATACGCAAACAGGAAAAAAATTAAGTTGCATATTCGCAACATTGGTCGAAAACATAAAAACTACAAAATACCTACTAACCAGAACTAAAAATATATATACATATATTTTTTTATTTTTATTCATATTTTTGACATCCCACGAAGGTCTATGCCTAAATACCAGAGTACCGTGGGTATTGGGTTATTAGATGTTTAACCCATCGTTCCCCCTGTTCCGTCAACGTTGTCCAAGCACTGAAACATTCAGTTGCATTTAACAGCACCTTTTAGACAACGCGGTGGTGCCACCACGGTCGTTATTTTTAAATAACTACTACCTAAATATGTCTCCCCGCTAGGAATCGAACCGGCGACCTCTGGCTGCGAAGATCAAAGCTCTGTTCACTAGGCCACGGGGAGACAAATATATATTTTTAATTATCAATATTGTTTCATGTTTTTACAGTAAGTGTGAAGATATACCTCACATTTTTATACGTAAAAAGTGTGGTCCCATGGCAAATTTTTCAGGTACCTACGTTTGAACTTTAAGTTCTGTTTTTATTTGAGCTAGTGGGCTTTAAAAATTTTAGAAAACAAAACTATATAAGACTTAAAATCAAGACATCTTTTTAACATTAGCTATATTGCTTACTTTTCATAAATGAACTATAAATTTAAATTGCATATGAAAAAAATGGCTAAATCAATTTTTTCGGCAATAACTTTTCTAATTTGTCATTTGAACGTCATGTAGTACTTCTATATCTTGTAGTATTTAATGACATAAGGTTGTGTATCAGAATCAAGGTTAGTTTATATTTATAAGATTGCGACATATCCTCAACTTTTAGGCGGTTCGAGGTCGGGGACGCAAGGAAGGGCACTTCTCGGAAAAAGTTGGCAAGACTGGGTAAAAATCAAAGCTGAATATCAATCCAGTGGCGTCTAGAATTTGCGCATTTCATTTTGCATTGTTTTGGAAGTGATATTTGTTGAAAGATGTAATTCCAAATGTTTTTTATTTAAAGTAAAAGAATTTACAACTTAATAATAAGTAAAAACTGTTGTATAAACGGTTGTTCTACTAATACAATAAACTGTATATCTCCGGCACTAAACAACATGGCCGAAAAATGGGAGATGTGACGTCATAACACGTCAAAGCAATATGGCCGAATGTCGTGACCCTATATAGACAGACTTTGTATCAGAATATTATTTTTCTTTGTCCTTGCGGTTATACCTCTTTGTCATAGCTACTTGCTGGATGTTATAGCGACTGCTTAAAATCGTTATTGCTACAGAGCAATTTCTTACTTATATAAAAAGATACCAGTTAGCACCTTACAATTCACCAAACAAGTACTTCGGTACTCACATGCACACTTAACTAACGCCACAAAGAGCTGAAAGAAAAGGAGACGTGGCTTGCATCCACATGGCGTTTATAAATTATTTGCTTTTTACACTGATAAAAAAGTTTTTCCAATGGCAACAAAATTGACTAAGTTTAAAAAATTATTTAAAATACAGGCCTGTCCACGGGTGGGGTTTACAAGAGGACAAATGGACAAAACAATCACTTTGCGAGAAAAAAATCATTTTTATAAAAAATTTTGCTTAAAAGAAAAATAAGATTCACAAAAACAAAATGTTGATTTTGTAAACAGGATTCGCAAGAAAAAAAAACATGATTTTTCCTTAAGAGTAAACTAGCTTTATATATTATTTTTAAGCAAAATGTCATTAGGAAAATTCATTTATAATAAAGTTTGCAATCAATAAAAAAAAATATACAAAATACTATTGAACTTCATAACTTCGCGGAAACGTCTTGTTTACATTCGTTTACAGCTAAAAAACTGTGTTGTGTAGAAATTTAAAGAAAGCAGATGTTTAAAAAGTAGAATATAAAAGTTTTTTAGGTAATTTATTTTTTATAAATTTAATTATAAAAATGTCAAATAATTAATTTTTAATAACGCCAAAATCAGTTTAAGAAAACTTTTTAATAACCCTGCAACATGGATAAAGTCATTTAAAATGCTATTCCTAATTAAGTTTTGCAATAATATTTTTTAATGAAAATTAAAGGTATTTTCCTCTAGAAAAAAATTATGTTTTACAAGTTTATGCGAACTCTGTATACAAAATCAAGAGTTTCCAGTCCTGAATTAGGAATATTTTGTCGAAAAATTAATTTTCTTTTTAATCACTTTTCTTTTGTAAACTCTATCCATGGACAGTCTGTATATAAGTTTAATTTTTTATTACACAGAGTAAATAAACGTACTTAAAGAAAGTGAGTCTATGTCTTCGTACCTAAAGAAAGTAAGTCAAAAGTTATTACTAAGTGGAAAACTTCTTATTTATTAACTTTACAAAAAAGTGCCTCCTCATGAAAAGTCTTGCTTGAAAATACATTTTCACAAAAATGTTTTGTTTGTTAGATAAAGGGGATGGTAAAAAAATGTTTCTAAATTAAAATACAGGGCATTTTCTAAGTGAAGTACAAAACATTAAAGGGTAATTCCCTATGTAATTCTATGAAGGAAAGTTCCTTTAAACATATTTTCGGAGTTATTTCGTTTCTGAGATACAGGGCGTTAATTTAAAAACAGTGGGTATTTTATAAATATCTTAGATACAAAGTCACATACAAAAGAAATTACGAAACTAAAAAGTTGTATTTTTAGTTGCTTTATGAAAAAAAATAAAAAAATAAAAACTAAATTAAAAGCCAGTGGCGTGCATTTTATTCTTAATAATATTGGCTGTTGTGCCCACTAAGACGCCATTGGACCCAATAATTTATTTAAGGGTATTTAGGATTTATAAAATACCGAACTTTGTTAAAATTTTAACGCCGCGTATATCAGAAACGAAGTAACTTCGCACATATGTTTATTGGAACTTTCACTTATAAAATGACTTAAAAAATGACCCCATAAAGTATCGTAGTGAGAAAACTTCCTTTATAATAATTTGAAAACAAGTCATTTTTAAGCCACCCTGTACATCCAAAAGCAAAAATTTTCATAAAAAATAACTTTTTTTCGAAACAATAAAAATTAAAAAAATAGTTAAGTTCATCAGTGGGCACACTGTATATTAGGGAGTAAAAAATTGCAGGTTAAAAATGTTTACAAAATATTAGTTTCAAACTTTAAAACGCGAAATATTTGCGCCCGCTTTTTAAGAATTATCATTGCAATTTTAAAGCATCTTGTATATCCTTCGACGAATAATTTTAATGAAAACCTGTATAATTTTGGATAACAAAAATTTTTATTATTAACTCTTTTAGGAAATATTGAGAGTTAAAAAATGTATAGGTATTATTAAGTCTATTCGTAAACACACAAAACACTACAAATCGCTAGTCGAAAATATTATTATTTTTGGGTTCACAAAAACACAAATTATACAGGGTGCAAAAAAGAGTTTTGCCAAACTTAAAAGGACTTTCTTTTCTTTTCTTACTTATGTTTTTATATGGTTAATTTAAAAATAACAAGAAATGCACAACAGTGGTGTACATTCTTTATTATTATTCTAGATGCTGCTCGGACGTTACTGGACATAATTAACTAAACTAAGTTGGACTAGGACTATAAATTATATTGCCAAGTTACAACAAAACTAAGTACAGAATATTTATAAAAATCTTTTTTTGTTTTGGTTATCATCCTGTTTTTAGAAAAAGATTTGCAGACCCAACTATATATGAATTTCAATTCTTTAAATTAGTACAGGTTTTGTCCCCTAAAGTTTGGCAGTTAATTTTTAACACGCTGTATATAAAGCCTAATAATAAACTAATTATTAAACCCACAGGTTTATTTAATAATTACTCCATAGCCAAATCCAAAATGTTCATTTCTAGAATAATTATTTTACCAAAAAAGCAGTACAATATGGGCAGAACAGCTTTAATTATTTTAATATAATATCTCGTTTGCATAAAATTAATTTAAAATCTATTATTAAAATGAATACATTTTGCATAACAAAGGGCCATTGTGAAAATTAAGTTATTCTCAAAAAGGTAACTACAATGTTATTACGTGTAAGTGGTAAAGAGCGATTTGGCAATAAATCTATTACGAGGTTGTTAAGTATTTGGTATGGTCATGAATATATTAACACTATTCTAAAGAAGGGTTTTATATAAAATGTAGTACAGGCACTGATCTCGATGGATTGCCAATAGTATAACCTGCGCGAAACAAAAGTTACATTCATGGGCGAAAAACCGGTTTGTGCGGAAGCCAGTTGAGGGTAAATGCACCCGGCTCCAAACAAACTATCTGCATTATAGGAAAGAATTTGTTGACGGTGTCCTGGTTTTCTGTTTGAAGTACGGTAGCTAATGAGCATCCCGGTCAGACAACTGACGAAGGGTACGAGGTGCCGGTGTTTGTATGTAGCCACGGCTTTTAAGTGCGCATGTTCGTCCACCCACTGCGCGAGATTTTAAAAATCCGAAAAATGCTTCTTGCCACTGCGGATCTAAATGTAGGTATCTATGAGTACAGGCTTAAATATAAATAAAGTTTTTACTGGCAACTGCCTTGCAGCAAAGCCATAAACCCAATCAAGCAAGCAAGCAAGCAAATAAAGTTTTTTTTCTTTTTAAGGATGATATCGCATTGGTTGGAGCAACTTTATTTTAAATTTATTGGTTTAATTTTTGGATAAACGCTAATATACGTCGATTTTTATTTTTAATTCGTTTTATGATAAATAAGTGCACACGGGGCAATCCAAAAATAAGAACCGACCACCAACAAATTTTTTAAGCGGAAACATCTATCTTTTACTGGATTTAAGAATTTTACCATGTTCTTTACCCAAAATTAACAGCTATCAACAAATTAATATAAATTTTTGTCAAAATTTGTGAAGACACGAAACAATTGAATTTAAATTATTTAAAGAAAAATCTTTTTTGTCTGTATTTAGTAGAAAACTCAAGTGATGCGTTTAAATATCAAAGGGGCTAATTCCTTCTTAGTTTTTAAATAAGTTTATACCATTGAAAGGTGATATGTGCCAAGGAGAATAACTTGAAAAACAGCTATGTGTCTGTAGGTCATCTTAACTGGCGTCAGAATACATCTTGTGTTTAGCTTTTGTTGGCCCGTAGCTTTAAAAATGTTAAAATAATAAAGTATTTTTGTAAAATAACTCTGCTTCTTGTTTTTAGCACTTTAGCACTTAGCACCTTTGATATTTCAACTCTTTAATTATATAATTTTAAATTTAAATTTTAACCTTGCCGTCCTTCATTTTTCTTCATAGAGGGCAACCTAAGGCGAAAAAAAATATCTTGTAATAAAATGGCTACGATGTTGGTAAAATACATTTTGCAAATAAATAAAAAGGGGTAAAATAAATAAAACTGCAGCAGAAAACAAATTTGGATAATAAAATTTACTAGAAAATAAAATTTTATTATGTAACGTAAGCCAAATTATTTATTTTTAGGATAATTATTAATTCAAAAAACCCTTACAATATGGGCAGAACACCTTTAATTATTTTATTATAATATCTCGTTTGCATAAAATTTAATCAAAATCTATTATTAAAATGAATACATTCTGCATAACAAAGGGTCATTGTGAAAATTGAGCTATTCTCAAAAAGGTCTCTATTATGTTATTACGTGTAAGTGGTAAAGAGCGATTTGGCAATAAATCCATTACGAGGTGGTTAAGTATTTGATGTGGTCATAAACGCTAATATACGTCGATTTTTATTTTTAATTCGTTTTATGATAAATAAGTGCACACGGGGCAATCCAAAAATAAGAACCGACCACCAACAAATTTTTAAGCGGGAAACATCTATCTTTTACTGGATTTAAGAATTTTACCATGTTCTTTACCCAAAATTAACAGCTATCGTCAAATTAATATAAATTTTTGTCAAAATTTGTGAAAGACACAAGAAACAATTGAATTTAAATTATTTAAAGAAAAATCTTTTTTTGTCTGTATTTAGTAGAAAACTCAAGTGATGCGTTTAAATATCAAAGGGGCTAATTCCTTCTTAGTTTTTAAATAAGTTTATACCATTGAAAGGTGATATGTGCCAAGGAGAATAACTTGAAAAACAGCTATGTGTCTGTAGGTCATCTTAACTGGCGTCAGAATACATCTTGTGTTTAGATTTTGTTGGCCCCGTAGCTTTAAAAATGTTAAAATAATAAAGTATTTTGTAAAATAACTCTGCTTCTTGTTTTTAGCACTTTAGCACTTAGCACCTTTGATATTTCAACTCTTTAATTATATAATTTTAAATTTAAATTTAACCTTGCCGTCCTTCATTTTTTCTTCATAGAGGGCAACCTAAGGCGAAAAAAATATCTTGTAATAAAATGGCTACAATGTTGGTAAAATACATTTTGCAAATAAATAAGAAAGGGGCAAAATACATACAAATGCAGCAGAAAACAAATTTGATAATAAATTTACCAGAAAATAAAATTTTATTTTGTAACGTGCTCAACCATTTCATTTCCTTATGGACACCACACTCTTAAAACACCCTTGCCATTATAAGTAGAACACCTTTAATTATTTTTTTAATGTAATATCTTTGTTTTGTATAAAATTTTAATCAAAATCTATTATTAAAATGAATACATTTTGCATAACAAAGGGCCATTGTGAAAATTAAGTTATTCTCAAAAAGGTAACTACAATGTTATTACGTGTAAGTGGTAAAGAGCGATTTGGCAATAAATCTATTACGAGGTTGTTAAGTATTTGGTATGGTCATGAATATATTAACACTATTCTAAAGAAGGGTTTTATATAAAATGTAGTACAGGCACTGATCTCGATGGATTGCCAATAGTATAACCTGCGCGAAACAAAAGTTACATTCATGGGCGAAAAACCGGTTTGTGCGGAAGCCAGTTGAGGGTAAATGCACCCGGCTCCAAACAAACTATCTGCATTATAGGAAAGAATTTGTTGACGGTGTCCTGGTTTTCTGTTTGAAGTACGGTAGCTAATGAGCATCCCGGTCAGACAACTGACGAAGGGTACGAGGTGCCGGTGTTTGTATGTAGCCACGGCTTTTAAGTGCGCATGTTCGTCCACCCACTGCGCGAGATTTTAAAAATCCGAAAAATGCTTCTTGCCACTGCGGATCTAAATGTAGGTATCTATGAGTACAGGCTTAAATATAAATAAAGTTTTTACTGGCAACTGCCTTGCAGCAAAGCCATAAACCCAATCAAGCAAGCAAGCAAGCAAATAAAGTTTTTTTTTCTTTTAAGGATGATATCGCATTGGTTGGAGCAACTTTATTTTAAATTTATTGGTTTAATTTTTGGATAAACGCTAATATACGTCGATTTTTATTTTTAATTCGTTTTATGATAAATAAGTGCACACGGGGCAATCCAAAAATAAGAACCGACCACCAACAAATTTTTTAAGCGGAAACATCTATCTTTTACTGGATTTAAGAATTTTACCATGTTCTTTACCCAAAATTAACAGCTATCAACAAATTAATATAAATTTTTGTCAAAATTTGTGAAGACACGAAACAATTGAATTTAAATTATTTAAAGAAAAATCTTTTTTGTCTGTATTTAGTAGAAAACTCAAGTGATGCGTTTAAATATCAAAGGGGCTAATTCCTTCTTAGTTTTTAAATAAGTTTATACCATTGAAAGGTGATATGTGCCAAGGAGAATAACTTGAAAAACAGCTATGTGTCTGTAGGTCATCTTAACTGGCGTCAGAATACATCTTGTGTTTAGCTTTTGTTGGCCCGTAGCTTTAAAAATGTTAAAATAATAAAGTATTTTTGTAAAATAACTCTGCTTCTTGTTTTTAGCACTTTAGCACTTAGCACCTTTGATATTTCAACTCTTTAATTATATAATTTTAAATTTAAATTTTAACCTTGCCGTCCTTCATTTTTCTTCATAGAGGGCAACCTAAGGCGAAAAAAATATCTTGTAATAAAATGGCTACGATGTTGGTAAAATACATTTTGCAAATAAATAAAAAGGGGTAAAATAAATAAAACTGCAGCAGAAAACAAATTTGGATAATAAAATTTACTAGAAAATAAAATTTTATTATGTAACGTAAGCCAAATTATTTATTTTTAGGATAATTATTAATTCAAAAAACCCTTACAATATGGGCAGAACACCTTTAATTATTTTATTATAATATCTCGTTTGCATAAAATTTAATCAAAATCTATTATTAAAATGAATACATTCTGCATAACAAAGGGTCATTGTGAAAATTGAGCTATTCTCAAAAAGGTCTCTATTATGTTATTACGTGTAAGTGGTAAAGAGCGATTTGGCAATAAATCCATTACGAGGTGGTTAAGTATTTGATGTGGTCATGAATATATTTACCCCAATCTAAGGAAGAGTTTTATACTCGGTTGATTATATATTAGTATATGTAATACAGAGTTGGATGTTAACAAAGCTATAATGATGTTATATATACATTTGTCAGTGTTGCATTTATTAGCAGGATGAGTGGGCTGGAGCCTAGGGCGGCAAATTTTAGGGGGCCACAAAGGCCGTAAAATAAGCCGATAACGTAACCATATAATTAAAAAAATCATTTAATAACTACATCATTCTTTCCGCGGTCTCCGAGTAGTACGGTCACGTTTACGTAGAAGGTTATAGAACTTTTCCTGGTAGGCAGCTGAAGGTGTCGTGCGGGCGTTTTCTGAACCCTTAGGGACCACGAAAAGATTCACGTTAAACTGTAGCTTCTTTCTTCTGGAACTAAGCGCTGTGCGTGAAGATTTCTACAACCTGATGATTCTTCGTTTTGGTTTCGAAGCACATGGCGTCTTTGTATGATCGAGGAGGTGTGCGCGCCTTGCGGAAAATCGTCAGTGGTGTAAGTGACCGGTTATGCGCAATACCAGTAGCAGTTATTGGTTTGACAGCTACTATTTATGCATGTTCAGAAGTTAATCGCTTTAGTTAACTGTTTTAAGTGTTTCTTATTCATATGCTAAGAAAATCTGGGAGTTTCGAGCTCGATTATCCAGATTTTCCACGGATAAAGCCGGGAAAGCTTATGAGCAATAGCTCATATAACCGGAACGGGATACCTGGCAAATTGACTTTAGTATTAAAGCCATAGAACAAATAGAAAAATAGACAATAATAAGTACACAATATTATATGTTTATTATTTTGCATTAAATTTTATTTATGTTTTATGTACCATGTCGTTAAGCTAAAGTCAATAGTAATTGAGAACAGTAACATAAATAAGGAGCAAAAAATAAAGTAAATTAATGCGATTGCCTATTTTTGGACTAGCCCATATATTTTTACTATACAAAAACGTGAAGCCGTATAATAAACACACTGTTTTTTACACTTTCAGAGCTATTTCATCGAGCAATTTTAATGAGTGGGACAGCACTTGCAGACTGGGCACTGGTTAACAAACCACTAGATATCTCAATTCAAGTTGCCCAGGCTCTTAACTGCCAACTACATGATAACTTTGCTGCTTGTTTACGCCGAAAAAGGTTTGTTTTTTAAGTAAGCAGTAATCTTTGTAATTCTAAGATTTGCTTTTTCAATATTGTTGCTATTCTTTTGTAACATCAGCTCAACAAAGCAAAAATCTTAGCTGAGCTAACAAATAGAAAAGGTGTAAAAGGAACCATTTTTTATATAATTCTATACTTAACCAAATTCTCAACATCTCTTATAACAATAGAAATTAAAAAAAATAGTAAATACTAAGTCTAAAAGTGAACCCTTTAAAGTATTTTTAAACTCAAAATGGACAGGAATACTTCTGACGTACGTGGCCGTCAATAACGTAGCAAAAATCTTCTTTTAACTAAGATATCCGGCATACTTAGCCGCGGCAAGATCATTCTTGGCTGAGCTGAGTTCCTATTTTAAAAAGGAACCATCATCTAAACAGCCCTAAAAATTAGCTAAGATTTGATGTAAAAGGAAAGCAACTAATATTAACTTTTAAAAGCTAGGTACTAAAAAATAAATGGTGAATAGGATGTTTTAAAAAGTTCTGTAAAAATGGTATTACAAATTCCTTAGACTAAAATACAACGATTTGGTGCAATTTACCTTTGTCTAAAAGTATTAGATACAGGGTGTAATAATTTTTATTTTATTTTTGTTTTAAATATGGTTTTTATTTTAGAATATTTTATATCATTAGGTAGAAAGTACTTTATGAAGGAAAATTAAAATCTGCTTACGTTTTGGTTACAAGATGAAAAGGAGGCCACAGAGTCCACTAGTAGATAACATACAAGGTGTCCGGAAAGGTAAGGTCAAAAACGGTAGAAATGATAGAGTGAGCCAAAATATAGTTAGTACTTAATATAAAAAAAAGATTCTATCGCGCTTCCTTAGGAAGTTATTGACCTTCAAAGTTAGAAAAAAATGTATTTTATTTATAACTTTTGAACGGTTGCTACAATAATAATATTATTTGGGCATTTAAATTAACTTATACCAATGCTTTTTTCATAGGCAAATGATTGCGCAATAAGCCATAATTTTACTGGGTCAGACGATTTTTTTTGTTTATTGTATGCATTTTTTACAGAGGTGCAAAATTTGACATTATACTTTTACCATTTAATACCTTTATTATTTTAGTACAAAAAAGGTATACCTTATTTAAATTGATATCTTGGATCATTCTTCGATTAATTTCATTTTAAAAACCAGACATATTTTATGTCTAATAAAAACTCTATTTTTGGGGAAATTATAAAAATGCAGTAAAAATATTTAAAACTGGTGCTTGAAACCCTTTTAAACTTTATATAACAAACCAGGACAGTTTTTTATAATTTTACCATAATTTAATAACTTTCTTAAAAAAATGAATTTTTTGTACATACAAAATGGGGATATTTTTAAATTTAAAATGCGTTTTTACGATAAACGGTTCAAGATATTGATTTAAATATAGTATACCTTTTTGTACAAAAATGATGAGGAAATTAAACGGTCCAACCAAAGTGTCAAACTTTTTACCTCTGCAAAAAATTCGTCTAACCCTGTATAATAATGATTTACTGCGCATCATTTGCCTATGGAAAAAAAGCATTGGTATGAGTTAACTTAAATGCCCAAATATAATTATTATTGTAGCAACTGTTTAAAAGTTATAAATAAAATACATTGTTTTTATTCTAACTTTGAAGGTCAATAACTCTCCAAGGAAGTGCGATAGAACTTTTTTATATGAAGTACAAACATTATTTTGGCTCACTCTATCACCCCTATCATTTTTGACCTTACCTTTCCGGACACCTTGTATAAGAAAGTTTTTTAATCGTACAATCCATAATAAGAAATGTGTCAAGAGGCAAATTTATATTGTTATATATGATCATGACCATGTCTGACTACACACCTTATGAGGACAATGATCAAGCGCAGTTAGTACGTAGTCCTGACTGACCCAAATATTTAGCAAAACGAATTCGCCTTTGCCACATTTCTCATCATGCATTAGATAATTGGAACACCTTCTTATATGTTATCTTACTTTGCCTATGTTTAAAATGCCAGAACTATGTTTAAATTGCCTCTGTATACAGGTTGATTTGTAACCTATAGGCATAAATCTAAGAAATAATTGCCAAGGACCAATGTTGACTAATAATTAAAAAAAGCAAAATGTTTTAAGTTAGAGAGAGCGATTATAAAAAAACGCCATTGGAGGCAAATACAGACTTTTAACTTTAATGGCGTAAAAACAATATTACATAAAAACACACTTTCATTTACTTAAATTCGCATTAATTCACATTTTTAATTAAAGGTATTGATTATATTTCTAGGTTTAAATGTTGTACTTCCTTTTTTTTACTACTGTTTGTTGATAGTCCATACAAACAATTAAGCAAGTTGGTGTATAGGTTAAGAATTACCATGTTTACAAATGCACACAACAGTTATGGCATTTTAAACATAAACAAAGGACTACAAGTAGCTAAAGTATTCAAAGGCAAAAATGAAATAATAGTCTTTTGTTTTTTGCGTCTTCTTAGGGCAAAGTAACGGTTTGCAAAATCCTTTTTATAGTCATTACTTCTTTGTATCAAATTAAACATGGATGACTCATTATTATATTCGAAAAAAGCTGTTTTGGTTTTTCTTTGGCGGTATTAAGGATAAAGTGTTTCACCAGAAGGCAAAATAAAATAATTCTAAGGCACCTAATACCCCAAGTAAAAATATTTATTTAGAACAATATCATTTATTTGTTTGGTAGTTTAAAATAAATCCATTATTAAAATTTTGCCTCTGGAACCAAATTATGAAGAGTCAAATGCTCTTTTTAAATATGCTAACAAGCCATTCTTGTTCCAATAAAAACAAGAAGTAATAAATAGGGGTTTGCAAACTTTAACCGGCCGTAAAAAGCCAATATTGATATATAGTTTTAATTTTTAACGTTATAGCTTAATCGTGGCAGCCTAGATCATATTTAAAGAGAGTATATTTTTTTAAGTGCAATTGCATCCCAAATATTATTTCTTAAAAAAATAATAAATTAACTGAAATTGTAAGAAAATGGATCAACCAACTAATAGGTAATTGTGGCAAATATTAACAATCCATTTATTTTCAATAGTAAAAGGTAAAAAAGTTATATGGGAAAATTACTCATTAATACACAAGGTAAAAAAGACCATCTAAAATTTTCATAGTGACAAACAGGGTGTATTTTCAAAACATGTAATTTACTTAGCGACCATTACTTTTGACGCATCCGTCATAAACAAAATTTAAATTGTTTACAGTTATTTAACTTATCAAGTGGTACACGAATTAGGGTAAACTTACCCTGGACCGGGTGTAAGTTATAAATTTACACCCTTAATTTTTGTATTTGTCTTGTACAAAATATACATGGATTTATTCTTTACTTTTTAAATCGATAAGTGGTGTATAAATTTATTATTTGTCACGCGGTCACAAGGTAAAACGAATTTTTAATTTTAAATAATCTAAAAAACCCTAAGTTTAGTATTATTTATTTAATTACTGTATTGTTTTTATTCATAAAAATATATTTTATAGGCTCGATGAAATAAAAGAAGTTGTAGCTGTAACAGAACCGTACAAGACAACATTTGGACCAGTGGTAGATAATCTTTTGGTTCCAAACGATCCCAAGAAGTCAATGATGCAATATACCGATATATTTAGAAGGTAAACAGCTGTAGTGTCTTAAGGTACTAGCACACATGTACACTTTTGTGGCGCAACTTTAAGCGGGATAATAAATAAACTTTATGTTTTCACAAGATTCTTGTGTAAACATAGTTTTTTTATGATCCCACTATAAAAAGTTGCGCCTGGAATTTTTAAAGTTCAGGCTCACAAGAAGTTTCTACAGGATCCTAGTCCAGAAAACCGACAGGCCAGCATTGAAGCAAGAAACTACTACAATCAAACAATTTCTGAAGCCAAAGACTCCTTCGACAATCGTATTAAAAACAAAGTTCTTTCTTGCTCAAATGGCAGCAAATCTTTCTGGTCCTTTGCGAAAAACATAAGTAGGAATTTTTGTACCAGTTCTTTTCCGCCACTAGCTTTGGAAGATGAAATTGTTTCTACCGCTAAAGGAAGAGGCAGAATTATTTGCCAAACAATTTGCTGCCAATTCAACCCTTGACCCTCCCGTAAATCATCCAATTCCAGCGGTTACCCCAGTTCCTCATAAAATGCCCGATATTATTTTTAAGGTAAAACACATTAAGCGTATCCTTTCTTCCCTTAACACCAAGAAATCGTCTGGGCTGGATGGCATACCAGCAATCGTTTTAAAAAATGTGCTCCAGAACTTGCACCAATCTTAACTCGGCTCTTTCGAATTTCTTACAACACAGGTATCTTTCCGGAAAGCTGGAAAGCTGCACGTGTTCAACCTATTCCCAAGAAAGGATCTAAATCTCTTCCATCTAACTATAGACCAATTTCAATTCTCTCAGTTCTTTGTAAAGTAATGGAAAAACTAATTAATTCACAAATTCTTAAGTACTTAGAAAAACACAAAATTTTGCATGACAGGCAGTATGGATTTCGCCACAAAAGATCTACAGCAGATCTTCTTCCTTCGTATCACACTGCTGGAATAAGTCTCTTGAGTTTCTAGGTGAGTCCCAGATCGTTGCTCTTGATATATCCAAAGCTTTTGACCAGGTCTGGCATGCCGCACTTCTTAATAAACTTCCCTCCTATGGTCTTTCAACTAAACTCTGTACTTGGCTCTCTAGTTATCTATCTGATCGTCGTATATCAGTTATTGTGGACGGCCATTCTTCAAGCTTTCACCAAGTAAATGCTGGAGTCCCTCAGGGCTCAGTTCTGGCACCAACATTGTTTCTTCTTCACATCAACGACCTTCTCTCGTCCACAACTAATTCCATTCATAGTTTCGCTGACGATAGTACCCTTCACTCCAGTTTTCAGGTTCCTAAACCCATTACTAAACCTGACTTGGAAAACAAACGCAGAGCGATGCAGATATCTCTTTCGCAGGATCTTAATTTAATATTGGATTGGGGCGCTAAAAATCTCGTCCATTTTAATGCATCCAAAACACAATCATGTTCCTTGTCGCGAAAAGAGTCATCAAATACTCATCCTCTACTTATGAGCGGCCAAGTTTTACAGAGCAAAGACACCTTTAATCTTGTGGGCGTCACATTTGAAAGTAACCTTAACTGGCATAAACACATTGTATCTATAGCCACGGCAGCTTCAAAAAAGCTTGGATTTCTCTTTCGAGCCAAAAAGTATTTTTCCCCTTCTAATTTATACACTTTATATGTGTCCCAAATCCGACCTCCCTTGGAATATTGTTCTCATATCTGGGGCATGGCGTCCCCCACAACCCTAAGCATTCTTGATTCTATTCAAAGAAGAGCTATTCGTCTCATTAATGATCCTTCACTTACAGAAAGGCTTCCCTCTTGCACATCGTCGGGCTGTGGGGGATTTATCGCTTTTTTATAGGTACTTCCATGGCTTCTGCTCTGAAGAATTGTCCAGTATAGTTCCTCCACTTACGGTTCCCAACAGAGAAACTCGTGGTTCCGCGCGTATGCATCCCTATACGGTCCAACTGGACAGGCCCCGAACTTCCCACTTTGTTCGTTCTTTATCCCTAGAGTTTCTAGGTTGTGGAACCTGCTGCCCGCGGAGGTCTTTTCCTTCCCCCCAAATCTTCAAGTATTTAAGTCCCGTGTCAACAAACTCCTCTTACCTCGCTTAAGACACCCCACGGTACGTTAGTATTTAGGCTTTTAGCCTTCGTGGTTTGTCCAAAAGGTTACTATTGCAATTAAAGAAATAGTGTTCAAGTACGAAATTGCGCACAGGTGTACTCCATGGTTTATAAAAAATATAGAGAATTGTCCATACAAGGTGGGTTTAAAAAAGGGTATATTAAAAAACGCCCTTAAAACTAAAAATGCAATTTACCTACGTTTTTAAACCATCTAGAGATTTACAAAATTGCTTAAATATAAAGATTTTAGAATATTTATTAGTATTTAAAAATATTATACAGGAAGTACCAATCTTTTTTGGTATTGACCGTCTTATCACTAGTCAACAGGATTTTGATGCGTTTTTTTAAAATAGGTAGAGTAAAATTCTAGAGGAAGGCTTATATGTATAAAATAGCATACAAAATCTTTACGGTATAGGAAAAAGGTAAAACTAGTCAAAAAGGCAAAATATCTACCTAACAAATAAAATCAAAAATTTTCTTTTGAAAAAATGCAACCATTCCATCAGTATTTTCTTATGACGTTGTCGTGTTCAACTATCGTCAGTAAACCGACTTTGTAGACAACCGATTTTTTACATGTTTTGCAAATCTATAGCCGCTTTTCACGATTAAATAGGTATACATTAAATATATATTTTTTTCTTTATTATTAAGTTGTAACCAATTATCTAAATATCAATTTCTTAAGTAATGTAACAGTAAACGCGATATCAAATACGGAGTAGAGCGAGAACACGCTTGGCTCACGGCGGTGGCTACGCGTCGACTGTTGCGCTTATCAGTCGGTCGAACAGCTTCGATGCGTTGCCGCGATTGACCGATCGTGTTTACATGTACCCTGCAGACGAAGCGGATATTCAGCTTATATAAAGTAAAAATGGTCTTCACTGTTGAACAAAAGATTAATATCATAAATGGTATGCAAGTGCGAGTGCAGAAGAAGTTGTCGGTCGTTTTATATTTGCATATCCTGATGAGCAACCCTACTGCTAAACAATTTATAATATCTGGCATAAGTTTTGAGCAGTCGGGATGTGTAAATCGATGTGCAAAATGTTCTAGTGGCGATCAGGAACTCTCGTCGAACACCTGACGCTAGGATTGAAAATGAGGTCATGCGTGTGCTTTCGGGAAATAAGTGAACCCTGCCTAGCACCCAAATTTCTCGAAGAACTTGATATTCCAAGCCGTACAGCGTGATAGCTTCGAAGTGCTGAAATGGCAAGTTACAAAGCCTCACAAAATTAAAAACACCAAGAGATTTTTCCAGAAGATCAATAAACGCATGGAGTTTTGAGAAACTCCTAAGAGAAAAATTGATCAAATGACGACTTCACTAAGCATATTTATTTACGAGACGTGTCATTCCTTTCTTCCTCTTCTAGGTCGACATAATTCTTCAGTCGTCGATATTGGTCTCGGGAAAATCTACATTTAAGTGTGGCCATTACGAACTCAATACTCGAAAAGGCAATGTTTGGGCTGGTATTTTAGCCAACCATATTGTAGGTCCTTTTTCATTGATGGTGCCTGAATCCCGAGAGATATTTACTTTATTGCAACAAAATATTATACCCGCATGAAACTTGATGTTAATTTCCACGAAATTTGGTTTCAACAGACGATGTCTCGCTCACAACCTAGACAAGTGCAGAACTATTCCCAACACTTCTTCCGGACGGTTTATTTCACAAGAGCGTAGACCATACAGGCCTCCGACGATCTCCAGATCTGACGCCTGCGTGACTACGTTCTTACACGGGGGGCTACTGTTACACTTCGTACCATCACCGACATGAAAGACCCGTTAACTTGACGACGAATTGCGGCTCTAGCACCATATATTTTCTAGGTCCGCTACACCGAAATGTTAGGCAAATGTACATGAGAACTTTACGACAGGTTGGGATGACTGTAGGCCCAACAAGGAGGTGTATTTGAAGCACTTTTATTAAAATAATCCATTTAATTAGAATTATTCTTGTTTAAGAGTTATTTTTCATTTTATTTTAGAATATTGTATTTCTTTTCACCAAAGGTTTTTAAGATTTAGCATATTAAAGTTGTTTGACTGCTATTATGGGCACGTTAAAAACAACATAAATTTTTATCTGTCGTGAGCGCGGAATTCCAATACTTTATTTGACCTACCATCTCCAAGCGCTTAGCAAATTGCACCGCGGGGCAGCCGGAAATTTCATTCACATCGAGCGGACCCGGAGCAGTACGAGGAATCGGCGCGGGCGTCGCTATCGGTGGCGGTTACCTATGCAGTCGTTCTCTGTCGCTCTCTCTAATGGTAAAGCATTGGCAGTTGGTGGCTAACATTATGCCAACATCTTATACGCATTAAAAGGTCAGCCCCAAATTAACACCTAATTGCCAATAAATTTTACATGCAGGCGAATCGTCCGGCAAGCATACAAAAATGGCGGCATACCAATCCTGATTAAATAAAGCACGCGCTTTATGTTGCAGGCAAATAAATATTGGATTTTGAAGGCTTAAACCTTCAACGCATATTTCATACTTTTCATACCATATACACAATCACTGGTGTTTAATCCTAACATTAGGAAAGCAATTTTTTTGATCTGTTTTGTTTATAATGGCAGAGCTTTAAACAACATTATTTTATGTTTTTTACATAATTTAAAAGGAAATGTGACCTTTTCATAACATTTCTATTGATTACAAATCATGCAAATAAAAATTAGGTCAAACAAAATGTTTACATTATGTATTTTGGAGCATGATTCATATTTCCACGCTTGGCCGAAATTAGCTACAGCTAGATTTGACGACCTTGACAGAACTGACGTAACCTGCAACCAAACACTTGCAATGTTTTCTACGTGGTTTTCTAGCTTTCTAGTTTCTTTTTTTAAAGAAACGAGTTTTTTTAATGAGACATAAATTGGGCGTGTTCATACACCTAATTAGTGCCGTGTTGTGTAATTAATTGGTGATGGCTAGTCGAGAAGGCGAGTTATTCAAGTAGACTGTTAGGAGCTGTAAACATTTTGTTTAAAACCTTTTAAGTTTGTAGTTACCTTTAAAAAATTATATGAAATTAGGGAGTTGCCTTATTAAAAGTTTTAAAGACGTGTTAATAAAAATATTATATATATTTAGTAGTTTTTTTGACACTTAACTCCTTTAAATATTTCTTCCTATGTTTTGGATCTGAAAATTGAGTGTAAGTGTCCCTTAAATACTCTACTATTTTAAAGTGTTTTCTTTTGATTTACTATTCTTTTTTAAATTTTATTACATACCTTTATTTTTTTTTTGGTTTATTGTTACGTGTATAAAATTTGTATTATTATGTAATATTTTTAATGATATTGTTTTCCTGCCTTTTTTTTCTTAATTTTTTCGACTTACAAAGTTCTAAATATGTTATTTAACTTTTTAGGTGGCACTCAACTTATAAACATTGCAATACTTATTTAATGATAAATGCCATTATCCTAAACGTATTTTTTTTTGCCAATAACTTATTAATGATGGATGCAATCATCATAAACGCATTTTTTTGGTATTATCTTATTAATGATGGATGCCATCATCCTAAACGCATTTTTTTATTATAACTTAATAATGACGGATGCCATCACATTATTCGCAACACGTCGCGCAATAACGGCCAATTGCCCAATTTCGTGTCTTTTGATACCTTTTTGCCAATGCCTTGCCATTAAAGAGTGTTGGCAATGCCAGTAAATTAAATGTACATGGCAGGCAAAAATTGGGTGTTCGTGAACGTTGGTGCCAAACTAATGTTGAATCCGTTTATTAAAATAAAAGTTCATATATACATTGGGCCGCAATTTTTTCTTATTAAGATACAGGGTGTAAGACTTTTCAAAAATATTTTAAACTTTGAAAACACAAATTGTGAGACTAGATATAAATGTTATTTAATTAGGTTTTGGTCGTTGTTGTTACATAATTGTTAATGGGAAACTATAAAATATTTTTAAAAAAACCTCCAATTTTTCTCTTATCGTCTAAGAATGTGCAGTTAAGTAGATTTTTTCTCTTATACTCAACAAGATATAAGATAATTAGAAAATAACGACACACATTTTTACAGTCAATGGCGTATCTTTGTTGGAACTACTAAGCACCACTACAGTAATCAAGACAATAAAAAAACTGTTAACTGATTTGTTTGCATGGCCTACTACTTAATATTAATAAACACACAGTGTTATACATATATTTTAAAAGCTTGTAAAAGGGCAAATTAATTTTTGGGCAATTATACAAGGTGTTCCATTGAAAAAAAAATAAACATTCGTCATTCTGACTACGCCACTGCATCCTACGTAAAAAGTTATATTGGAATCCGTTTATAACTTGTTGATAAGTTATCAGCTAACCTAGATAAAAGGGGTAAGTGAAAATGCAAAATTTTAAAAATCGCCCTGTAGCATAAAAACAAAAATGGCTTTGTTTATGGCATCTTTCTTTTAACAAAAAAGTAGCTCAGATTCGCCAAAAACCGCAAGGTTCTATCTTTAATAATAACTGAGATACCAGGCAGTTGCATATACAGGGTCATCCAACAAGGACTGAACAGGGGCTTAATTTTAACTTTCCCTGTATTTTTCAAAAATCCAAGATAGCAGTTTGGCGTAACTTTTTATGCTCTTTTGAAAATAGTACTTCGAAAAAAATGGACTCCGAAACAAAAGAGTTACGGCATGCAACTTTGTTTTTTTAAATGGAATGCCCCACTTTTTATTTCATATTTGAAAAGAGGCTATCTTTTTACGTAAAAGCTGCTATATATTTTATTTATTTATCTTATTTAAATATGTTTATTTTTCAGAAGAAATTATCGTATTTCCAAATTTTTTCCCGCCGATATAAGGTAAAAATTACCTACCTACTAGGTAAAACCTACACCTGCTGAATATCTGTTAGTGTCATACCAGTTATGTTTCAGAAAGAAAGTCAAGTAATTAAATTAAAGTATTTATTAAAGGGGAAATATTTATTAAAACGTTTAAAAATGATTATTTACACTAAATTATACAAAAATACAACAAAACAGTCTCAAGAATCTCGATTTATATATAATTTTAAACCGACAACAAATTGGCTATTTAACAAAAAAGAAGTTTAATAAAATAAATGTCAATAATTGGGCTTCATACTGGTCACTAATAACTTAAATGTTGAATGTGTCCCCCATTATTTTCAAAACAACATTGATACGCTCTCTGAAGTCGTTCTAAACTGGCCGCTAAAATATGGTTTTCATCATTTAATCTACGAACTTCGTTTACAATTTTGTCTCTTATTTCTTCAATATTTTCGTTTCTTTGTTGGTAGGCTACATTTTTAAGGTGACCCCAAAGAAATGAGTCCAAAAGTGAAAGCTCTGGACTATTTGGTGGCCAAGCAACTGTTCCATTTCGTCCAATCCATTCAGTATACCGTTCATTTAAAAAATTAACAACAGCCTGGGTAGTGTGGGGAGGTGCTCCGTCCTGTTGCCAAATGATTGAACGGTAGGTTTCCAGAGGCAGTTCTTCTAAAAGATTTTCGATTTCGTTTTCCAAAAAATTATGGTACCTTTGACCAGTTAACGTTCCGTGATAAAATATTGGACCCAAAATTTTGGTATTTAACATTCCGCACCAAACATTAATGGAAGTTCTACCTTGCTTTTTTATTTCCAAAATTTTCTAGGATTTTGAGTTGCCCAGTGATGTTTATTATGGCGGTTAAACATGCCAGAAGTTGTAAAACAAGCTTCATCCGTCCATAAATTTTTTTAAAAAGGTCTGGGTCATGATCTTGCTCTCTAATTAGAATTTCTGCAACAAATCTAAATCGAGATTCTTTTTGCTGCGGTGATATTTTTTGAACGGGAAGGATGCGAAATGGGAACATCTTATTTTTTATTAATGTTCTATGGACTGTTCCGTAGCTAACATTTCTTCTTGTAAAACCATACTGAACATCTCGAACTGCGTCGGAAATCGAATTATTAGGGCTATTAGTAAAATAATTTATAATAGAATTTTCCCGTAATCTTCGTCTTGGCATAGTTTTTTTCTTGTCCTGTAACGATTTTGTCTCTTCAAATAATTTTTTTATTCTTAAAATTGTGTTTATTGATATGTTTCTTTGGACGGCAGCAAAATATCTACGTTTAGTCTCTCTGGCGTTCTCTTGGCATTTGTAAAATAGGGTAATAATTTGTAGACGGTCCTCTAATGAGTATTTCATTTTGAGTAATTTTATTTACAAACAAATAATAAATATAGCTAGACAGTGACAAATACCCACACAGGTTATACAGGTGTAGGGTACCTACACAGGTGATAATTTAGTATTATTTTGGCGCGAAACCAAATTTGATCATTTCTTTTTAGAAAAATAGCATATTTAAATAAGATAAATAAATAAAATATATAGCAGCTTTTACGTAAAAAGATAGCCTCTTTTCAAATATGAAATAAAAAGTGGGGCATTCCATTTAAAAAACAAAGTTGCATGCCGTAACTCTTTGTTTCGGAGTCCATTTTTTTCGAAGTACTATTTTCAAAAAGAGCATAAAAAGTTACGCCAAAGTGCTATCTTGGATTTTTTGAAAAATACAGGGAAAGTCAAAATTAAGCCCCTGTTCAGTCCTTGTTGGATGACCCTGTACATATATGCGTTTTTTTGTCCAGGGGAGATAACCCCTGGGGGCAACCCTCTGCGCTTGAAAAATATTCAGAATGTACCGATAATATGCATTATAACCATATTTGCTGAAAATGTATTATGCTATTACCCATGCTTGCTAGTTATTAGTATTTTGGTCTTCATAAGGTTAACTTTTTAGATACTCCAGTCCAAGATGAGACACCTGACCTAACAGAACCGTTTTTCATTGATGAATTCGATGAAGATGACTTTGAAACCACGCCGAATCAACGAAGATTATCGGATGAGAGCAATGGCAGTACTGATAGGTCAAAGTCCAAGAAACGCACACAAGTTACCCTCTTGGATTCCGGTTTTAGCAAAAAGAGAAATAGTAATTCTCCCCGACTTAATCCAAGTGTAAATCGGCGTAGTACTGAATCCCATCCAAGGTAAGTGGTCGTATTAGAAAATCAAACTTTTTTCAGTTTTCTTTTTAATTTGCTTTGAACAGTGCAAATAATCTTATGTTTGAAAAACTGATAAAGTTTAAAATAGTCCAACAGTAGAGAAAATATCTGGTTCCTAATACCATTTTTTTCTGTGAACATTTTACCAAAAATTAAATCACAAGTACTAATATATCCTGCTTGTCTGTAGTAAAATAAGAGGCAGACAGCAACAACCCTACCTTAGACAAGGCGCGCACTGAAATGGTAAGCAAGTTAAGTGTCAAAAGCAATCTTTAAAACCTGCGTAAATAAATACAGAAGCGTGCATTAAAGTAAATTGGCGGTGAAATGGTATTTGGCAAGTGTGTGGCGTTACTTGGATATTACTTGTCTCTAAAATATTTAATTTTCGAGGGCTTTAAAGATTTTACCTGCCACTATCGCACCACCTCGCTGCCTCAACACTTGCTTGCCACTTGGGGGCGCCTTGTCTTACAGCAAGGTCACTATAAATTAAAAATAACCAATACATTTCACAACTGGTGGGGATAGTCTTTAAAAAACCTACATGAAAATTATATTCCTAGTATATGTATACACTATATCTATATTATATGAAATTTTGAATTATTCAAAAAGTCGCTACATTTTTGTGCTTCCAAGTGTGTGCCATCTGAGTCAAACAATGAAGTACGTTCTAAAAATCGTTATTTGGAGTGATTCTTACAAAGTATACCTTTTTGTGTAGACAACATAGGAGGGTTTAATGTTTTAGAGAGAAAGAAGAGAAAGAAAAGTACAAATACACATTGAAAAAAATAGAACCGACTTCAAAAAATTAGTAAAACTAAAAAGTTAAAAATAATAAAAAAACGAAAAAAAAGGCGGGTAATAGCATATGGCATTAAAGTATAAAATCTTGTGTTTATTTAATTATTGACATTTACAAATGTAATCTCTGTGTCACTTAAGTGCCTCAGTATCATTGTCTAAATTTCCCTATTGTGTGTCGATTACAGTTATTTTAAAGTTTTAATGTTTACTATGTTTAGTTAAAGTTTTAATGTTTATTTTAAGTTTGAATTTGTAAAATTTAAACAAAATAATATTTTGCTTTTCTCCAGAATAAAAATGTTTAATAAAGATTTTAAGAAAATTAAACTTTTTATACATATACTATGAAGAATCATTCTGTCCATGCATAATATAATAAAAGTTAAGATTACTTTAAAAGAAATAAATTAATAAAAATTATTAGGTTATATAAAAAATTACTTATGTAAATATAATAACTTAGTAATATATAATAAAGTTTGTAGCTTGGTTAATATTTGGAACAGATAAAAAGCGTAAATAGAAAACTTGTAGATAATTAAGTTCTTAATTTAAAATTCATTATTGTGAACTTAGTTTTATGAGCACACGAGAGTTAAAATATACATTGTAAGGGCTGCCAAAAAAAGAAAAGTATTTTTTAAACAAACCAGTTCAATTATTTCTTGGCAAACTAGGAAAAATACAATACAAAAGCAATTATGTTCAAAACTACATTATTTTTTAATTTAAAGTATATCTTAATATAGATCGTTAAAAAAAGCCTTTTAAAAAAATTTTAGCCAATTATGATTTCCACTTATGTTTGTTTCAGCTCAAAAACGGACCAATATATTTTATATCGGGTTAGATCTTTTCATGGAGAACATAATTATCTACAATTTTTCTGTTCCAAACATTACTCGAGCTTTAGGAAAAAATAATTTTTTATAAAAACGGTTTTTTCGGCGTATCTAGTAAGCCATGATTTTTAAGATAAAACAAAAAGTGATTTAAACTACGCACTAAAAACTAAAATGCTTTTCCCATTTAACCATCTCTGTAGCTGCTGCTGTTTTCAAGATCCCTGTACTAAACATTGAAAAAAAACACCTCATAAAAATTATAGAAATAAACAACAGATATATTGTTTTATTTTGACTCCCTGTATCTTCCTTATTATTAATTTTTGAAAATAGATACTTTTTATTACATTCTAATATTTTGGTATAAGGAATCTGTGTACCATTAATTAGTGAGCACCCGGTTTAGTTGGGCACCAATATTAGGTTTTTCTTTTCTGAAAGACTTAAGCCATTTTTTGTTGTTAATACGGTTCAAAACATTTAAAAAACATTACATTTCCTTGTTAAACGGTGACGTCATGTACGTCGCGTATTTAACCGTGTTTGAATACATCCCGGACAATGGTTTAAAAACAATATAGTAATCTTTGTCGGGCGGGCGTATGCATCGTACTCATTAAAAACTTTGTTTTGGTCATTTTTCGTAAACTTTATACGTGGCTGTACATGGCAAGTGAAAAATGTTTATATTTGGTGTAAACAAAAGCAGATATTAACCATAAAAAATAAAAATCATAATCATAACCTAAAAGTTTATTGGGCTGTGACACAACGGTTTAAAAACATACATTTTCTTGATTCTCATATTTATATTGTCATTTTCAAATACGGTTTGAATCAGTGAGACGAATACTGTTAGCAAGAAAATTTGACTTTAATTTTAAATAACTTTTTATGGAGAATGTTGGTTACATCTGATTTTTAACTCCTATTCGGCAATAAACTTAATTAACATTTATATTTTTTAGTTCAAGTCAGTCGAAAATAACATCTTTTGGAACAACTTCACATAACTTAGTCGAGGCTGACTCTACCACTTTACCACCAATTCAAAATGCCTCTTATATGGAACTAACCCAAACTAATATGGATCCGACATTATTTGTTGATGTGGACATCGAAAAAGGCTGTTCAGAGTACCAGTACTACTATCTCAAATCCAAAATAAAACTATAAAGTGGTTAGCTGAGGAAGCTGCTCATAGATATGCAAGGTAATAGCTGTTGTAATTTTAATACACTGAACTATGGTTTCTGCGAACCAATTTTGTGGCCGAAATCCATTTTTTCAAATTGATAAAAAAATAATTTTGGTTGTTTACGTGGAAAGCAGATACATCATTGTTTAGATAAATAGTGTGTTTATTCTTGATTTGTTCTTTTTTCTTGGGATACAGGAAGCTGAAGTTAGTACCTTTCACATATTAATCAGTAGCCGTAAGTAAATCGTTAAGTGACGGCAAAAGTAGTAGGTGTGGTGCTAATCTGTTTAATCATATTTTTAAAGAAAATATATTTTTTTATTAACTACTAAGTATGTTTTTTTTTTTAAAAATGTGCATTTGATAGAATTACCTAATTCTGTCCGTTTCAAATAAAATTAGTTTGCTTTTTGGCTCATTTACTAATAATTTTTAAAATTATTTAATATCTGGAAGGTTAAGAAAAAAAGGCTGCATTTGGCGGCAATATATTTCACATTATTTTGTTAAGTCTTTATTTGTGATTATTATTTTACATTCTTTACTTGCGATTATTTGCTACCCTGGCAAAAAAATATATATTTTTTTGAGAAAGAACACCTTTTAGAATTGAGGTTGTAGGAAGGCGATAAAAACGAAAAGTTTTTAAAAATATTTAATTACCCAAATCAAAAGATCAAAATAAACATTAACTCATCTAATGAACCAGATATCTGACAAAAATTTGTCGCCTATGCCCCAATTTTGTAGAAAGATGGTGCCAAGCAGCACAAAACAAGGGGTATGTTCAAAATAAAAATTCTGCTTGGTTGGAAAAACTGATTGTTATTGTATTTGATTTATCTACACCGTCAACATATCCTTGTGGACCTACCACCCCCTACCCTGTATGTACCATCTAAGTATACCAATTTAGTATCCTATACATTGTACACAAACAAGGTGTACTTTGTAAGAATCGCTATAAGCAACAGTTTCCGAAATATTTGCCTTAAAATTGTTTAGTACATCCGAAACTACAACTGCCACATCATATTATACGAATGGTGTAATGTCGGACTTTTTGGCAGATATCTCAAAAACGGTTGCTCAGAGCCATTATTATAAAGAATACCTTTTGGTGTAAAAAGGATAGAGAGTTTATATGTTTACTTAAAAGTACATACAGAGTGGCACAAAAAAGTTGTATATTTTTATAGAAACTTAAAGTAGTGTAGGTAGCGACCTCTAGCCTATACAAAAAAATATTATCAAATTTAAATAGTTCATGTCAAAAAACCCTTAAATAAAAAGTTTAATCAAATTATTTAAAAGTATCAAAAATTATCCAAGTAAGTTGGTTTTCTTTTTCTCTTTGACACCTTGTATATTGTGTAAAGGTGAAAGTTGAGTTTTTTTATAATATTTATTATTATTGGTTTAGGAAAAACCATTTTTTACTTGTAAGTTTTTTAATTGAACGCATTTAATAATTTTGGCCAAAAAATAGGCTCCCAGAAACCATAGTGCACTGATTTAATCTGTAATAAATAAATAAATAAAGCATAAAGTAGAGGCTGTATTTTAATATTTGGTTTCGAAATGAAAAATTTTATTTGTTACAACATAAAGAGGAACCTTGGGAGTTATATTCATTTATTAAAGGATACACCATTTCATCACATAGTATAAAATAAGTCCCTTTTTTTGGCCTGTCTGTATGTATGTATGCTTAAATCTTTAAAACTACTCAACAATTTTGATGCGTTTTTTTTTAAATAGATACAGTGATTTAAGAGAAAGGTTTATATGTATGATAATATCAAAAAAAAAAAAACATAAACAGACTGTTTAAAAAATAGTTTATATTTAAAATTCGATATCGACTTTACTATTTTCAACGGATTTTGACGCGGTTTTTTTTAAATAAATAGAGTAATTTAATAAAAAGGTTTATATGTCTAATGATATAAAAAAGCATATACATAGTGTTCAAAAAATAAAGTTTAAATTTAAAATTCGATATTACTCAACGGATTTTGATGCGGTTTTTTTTTATTAGATAAAATGGGTTTTCCCGGCCTAAAGTTTCTGCGAAAAATGCACTTGATCGGTAGCAACCCTCTGCATAAATTCTTTAGGCATGATTATGGGCATGATATTTTTTTATGTTTATTTTTCTTTTTAATTCAGCAGCGTTTTAAAATTATACTGATATTCCAAGATTTCTTTGACAGATTCTGCCAACAGTCGATTTCGTTCGTCGGTCCGCTGACTTGCCACGCCATGAATTTTTAATGAGAAATTCCCTTTAAATTGGCATTATGAAAAGGAAATGAAAATAAGTATTTGCGTATTTTGATAAATTTTAATTTTTGGTATAAATGGTTAGTTTTTTTTTTAAAGTAGGACTTTTCGTTATAAAATGGTCGTCGGGACATAGGGCCTAATAACGGTGAAAGTACGGATGGCAACTCTACCTATGTACTATTTCTCTCCCATTTTATTAACAATTAATGGGCCATAATGATATTTAAAATTTAGCTTTTAAAACAAAACTCACCTGTTTTGTCTTTAAGTTTTTATTAATAAAAAAACGTCTTTTTAATAAAATATTGAAAATATTAAGAAACCAAAACCCGAAATAGCTATTGAAATACACTTTATATAAATGCATTTTCAGAAAAGAGTATATAAAACCGAGCCTGGAACTAGAAACAGCCAATGGGGCCGTATTAGCAGAGGAGGATTTGTTAAGTTTGCTTTTCCCCCTGGGAACTACCCAGGCGGAAAAGGTTGTAGCAAAAGTTACAAAATGGAGTTTGCCTCCTCTAATTGACCGATATAAGGAAACATGCGTTAATATGAACGTTGGTAAGTTACTCCTGTTAAATCTTACATTATTGTCCAAATTGTTTATATTTTTTTAAACGTGATTTTGTTTGGCACCGATTTGCTTAATTGTGCTTTTTTTTGTTTTTTTTTCTTGTTCATACCACCTACACCAATAATTTAAACAGGTTATACATAGAACTCGAAGAGAGACATATCAGCACTATTGTAAAGGTACCACTGGTTTTAGTAAAAGTCGCACTAAAAAACTAAAAATTCAATGTTTTATTCATTTATTTATTACAATAATTAATAATCAATTACAATATTAATTAAAAAACATTAGAAATCAGCATAAGCTATACATAACTTTAACATAATATTTAAACAGTTTATTAAAATACCAATACTCAAGATATTATAAGGTGGTAGTATGACTATGATGTCTATAAATGTTCTGTCAATACACTCTATAAAAATTCAATAATATGTTTGATTCTTTGCGTGTTATTTTTATCCACAAATCCAATTTCTTTTTAATATTTTAAATTTTTTATTTTTGAACTGTACCGGCAGTATATTAAGTATTTATATTTGTGTAGCACTAAAACGTGCATTCGGTAATCTTAAATTTCGACTTACATTTGCTTTTGTCATAATACTATGATTGATGAAGCTGTGAAATATGTTTTTGTAAGAGAAAATCCTAAAACATTTTTTATGTACAACTGATCAATTGTAAAAACTCAAACTTTTCATATAATAGTTCAGAGAAAAATCGTCTTGGTTTAAATGGTATTATCTTCAGAATATATTTCTGTGCAATAATAACATTTTTAAAGAATTTTTATGTGCAGACCCAGTCATGATTTTTTTGGCGAAACAAAAAATGATTTAAACATTATTTATAAAAAAACAGATTTGAGTTTTTGACATCCTGTATCTCCGAAATCATCTCATGCTTAAATCTTTAAAACTACTTAACGGATTTTGATGAGGTTTTTTTTTAATAGGTAGTGTGATTCAAGAGAAAGGTTTATATGTATGATAATATCTGTAAAGGATAAAGGTCATTGGATAATATCCAAAAAAAAAAACATAAACAGACTGTTTAAAAATAGTTTTCATTTAAAATTCGATATGACTCAACGGATTTTAATGCGTTTTTTTTATAGATAGAGTGATTCAAGAAAAAGATTTATATGTATAATAATATAAAAAAACATACAGAGAGTTTTAAAAATAGTTTGCATTTAAAAAACTCCAGACTTTTCATATAATAGTTCAAAGACAAATCGTCTTGGTTTAAATGGCATTATCTTCAGAATATATTTCTGTGCAATAATACCATTTTTTAGAGAATTTTTATGTGATGACCCAGCCATTAACTTTTTGGAAGAAACAAAAAATAATTTAAACATTATTTATAAAAAACCAGATTTGAGTTTTTGACACCCTGTATCTCTGAAATCATCTCATGCTTAAATCTTTAAAACTACTCAACGGATTTTGATGAGTTTTTTTAATAGATAGTGTGATTCAAGAGAAAGGTTTATATGTATGATAATATCAAAAAAAAAACATAAACAGACTGTTTAAAAAATAGTTTTCATTTAAAATTCGATATTACTTAACGGATTTTGATGCGTTTTTTTATAGATAGAGTGATTCAAGAAAAGATTTATATGTATAATAATATAAAAAACATATAGAGAGTTTAAAAAAATAGTTTGCATTTAAAAAACTCCAGACTTTTCATATAATAGTTCAGAGAAAAATCGTCTTGGTTTAAATGGCATTATCTTCAGAATATATTTCTGTGCAATAATAACATTTTTAAAGATTTTTATGTGCAGACCCAGCCATTATTTTTTGGATGAAACAAAAATGATTTAAACATTATTTATAAAAAAACAGATTTGAGTTTTTGACACCCTGTATCTACGAAATCATCTCATGCTTAAATCTTTAAAACTACTCAACGGATTTTGATGAGTTTTTTTAATAGATAGTGTGATTCAAGAGAAAGGTTTATATGTATGATAATATCAAAAAAAAACATAAACAGACTGTTTAAAAAATAGTTTTCATTTAAAATTCGATATTACTTAACGGATTTTGATGCGTTTTTTTTATAGATAGAGTGATTCAAGAAAAAGATTTATATGTATAATAATATAAAAAAACATATAGAGAGTTTAAAAAATAGTTTGCATTTAAAAAACTCCAGACTTTTCATATAATAGTTCAGAGAAAAATCGTCTTGGTTTAAATGGCATTATCTTCAGAATATATTTCTGTGCAATAATAACATTTTTAAAGATTTTTTATGTGCAGACCCAGCCATTATTTTTTGGATGAAACAAAAAATGATTTAAACATTATTTATAAAAAACAGATTTGAGTTTTTGACACCCTGTATCTCCGAAATCATCTCATGCTTAAATCTTTAAAAGTACTTAACGGATTTTGATGAGGTTTTTTTTAATAGATAGTGTGATTCAAGAGAAAGGTTTATATGTATGATAATATCAAAAAAAAAAAACATAAAAGACTGTTTAAAAATAGTTTTCATTTAAAATTCGATATTACTCAACGGATTTTAATGCGTTTTTTTTTATAGATAGAGTGATTCAAGAAAAAGATTTATATCTATAATAATATAAAAATAACATATAGAGAGTTTTAAAAAATAGTTTGCATTTCAAAAACTCCAGACTTTTCATATAATAGTTCAAAGAAAAATCGTCTTGGTTTAAATGGCATTATCTTCAGAATATATTTCTGTGCAATGATAACATTTTTTAAAGAAGTTTTATGTGCAGACCCAGCCATTACTTTTTGGACGAAACAAAAATGTTTTAAACATTATAAAAAACCAGATTTAGGTTTTGACACCCTGTATCTCCGAAATAATCCATTTTTGGACTAAGCTAAGTTGGGTTAGATCATCATATTTTAGCCTCAGGAATTTGTGGCTGCATTGTTTTGTTAACTTTTTGAACGTCAGATGTTTTTGCGTCATCTATAAAACTCATGCTTGTTTTTTAATTAATATATTTGAATTATGTAATTACAACTTTGCATTTTAAATGATATTTTTCTTTAACTTTTATTACTTTCTTACAGATATCGACACCGATCTCTGCCAACTGATCCACACTTTATCTGTCAACTTGGACTTGTCAAATCGCGGAACACTAAGTGAGTCACTCTGCCCGCTAGTCAAATCGATAAACCATCAGAAATCTTTGACAGAGATAAATTTATCAGGGAACTTTATCAATAATACATGTATGAGCTTATTATGCTCCAGCTTGGTGACTCTACCGAATCTACAAGTTTTAAATCTGAGCTGTACCTGTCTTAAAAATGCTTATTTAAGCCATCTTGCTAACACATTGTCGACTCATAGTGGAGTATTTAGTAAACTAACTCATTTTGACATAAGTCACAATCTCGGTATAAACCAATCATGTTTAAAAGATCTGAGTACCATTACGAAGACTGTGAATTTAACACATTTAAATTTAAGCAATATTAACTTATCACAAGTGGCAATATACCAGGATGTATTATGTTTAAAGACTGTACAAAGTTTAGATATCAGCAATAACAAGTTAGAAGATGCTGATGTAGCAAGAATTGTGTCCTGGACAGATGGCGCTGTTCTAAAGGAATTAAACATTTCAAATAATGTTGGACATGGAGTTTTAAAGCATATTGTTCAAGTGTTTGATGGGCCAAGTAGGTGGGTTTTGGAGAAAATTCATTTGCAGCGATGTGGAGTTAATGATTCAGATTTGTTTGAGCTGTTAAGGTACATATATATTTTTTAAATTATGTATAAATACGATGCGTCAGGGGAAGGAAAGATGAATATCCAGTTTGGCCAGAAATCTAGTACTCAATGCAAAACATATACAGGGTTATTTTAAGTTGATATATTTCGCTTAATACAATATAGAAATCAAGAAAATAAGAACATTTTTCAAATAAAATTATGTACGAAAATGCTTCATTTCCAAAATACAGGGTCAGGGTACAATAAAGAAAGGGTAAATTCACTCATCGTCGGACCTTTGATCTTTTAGTATAAGGTCGAATGACCTCGACGACGCCATGTTTTAAAGCAAAATTTAAGGCATGTACTGGCCACACATCAAAAAACAGGATTGTATTTAAAAAAATTAAATTTAAAATGTATACATAGTTTTATTTATGATTTCTTATGTCACATACGTAATATAATAAATAAATCCATTTTTAGGACACATATCTTTGAAAAAAAATGGTATGTCTTAAATAAAACCTTTGCTCCCAGAGCACCAAGTTTAATTTATATATTTTTTTGTTTCATTACTATTAATGAAGTAATATTTAAAAACGTGCCTTCATTCTGTAGGAAAGATGAAAAAAAATTAAAACGTAAATACAATTGTTAGAGTTTTTTTGTTAAAGTCTATTTATTGAAAAAATGATGTTTTCAGTTTGAATTATAAATGGATTATAATTATACAATTTTTATTTAAATGTTCATTTATTTTACAATTTGATTTAACTATAAAGATAGGAAATTTGACCCTTTTTAAATGTATTAGCAACATAATATGTCTGATGCTACAAGTGCCAACGACCTAGGTCCCTGGCATAATATATCTTTTACAGGTTATTATTAATATCCAACGGTACATAAATAAATAATAAAATAATGGAATCCATAAATTGCAAATTCTTGCCTGTAATGATTGGATGTTCTCTGACTCTTGCTTGGTTTTGACCTCTGTCTAAATATTGGCGAATTTAGACAAAGAGATTTTAAATGTCTGTAGTGTATTTATTTTTTCTATTCTTTAATGCATATAGTCTATGTTTATTAATTAAAAATAAATATATTTTTAAAGATTTGTAGCATATTTTTCTAAAATATTTTTTTTCTGTATTGGATCTGAAGATTTTAATAAAACAACTTTTATATTGCTTAGCAGTTACTGCACTTAATCCTTTATCTACCACTACTAATATAAATAATATAAGTTTGTGTTAATACACAAGAAAAAGGTTAGTAATTTATTCTATAAGTGCTCAATTAAAATAATTACTGATTAACCTAGAAACCAAAGTTAATGCTTTTCCAAACGTAGGTATATTATAATCAATATAAGATATGTTCTATACTTTTTACGCGGATTCATTTATTTGATGGTAATTGTTCTAAAAACGCAAAAAAAAGAAAGTTCGTACATAATATTAAACAAAAATAACTGTGTACCATCAATTTCAGTTAATTTAAATAACACATGGTTACCTTTGCTTGATGCTGAGGTATCTTCAGGAAAACTAAAAACTATTTTTTTTTTGTAGATTGGGCGTGTACCCAACCATTTTCCATCGAATAGTCAATATACATAACGCCTGTTTCTGTAAACCATGAATTTAATGCAATACAAAAAGCCAGATTATTTTCTATTTTTAGTTTATTTTTAGTTAGTTCTATTTTTTCTTTCAAATAATAAGCTATTTTTTTCTAAAAAAGTTCATGCCCATTTTGTTTAAAAATTTCTATAAAGTTCTTAAGGGTGTAAAACAGTCTTAATCTTAATCGTGTAAAACAGACTTATTCTTAACTTTAGCACATTTTTGCTTAAGTAAATGGCCGCCTGTCATGCGCTAGCGATCTGCGCGAACTTTTCCCGCCAGCTGAGTGGAGATACTGTGTTATCCTTTTCTATACTGTGACAGGGTGTTAAGATTTTAAGAAAAAATACTTTTTTATCATAACTTTCCTACCACTTCAAATATGCCCTTAAAATTTGCAGTACACTTCTTTTAACCATTACATTGCTGTAAAAGTTTTTTAAAAAATTTTACCAGTGGCGTTCGAACAACTACTGATTTTTTATTATAGTAATGCAAGATTTTTAACCTTTTTTTAATACAAATTAGACAAAAACGAATTTTACATACAAAACACCATATCAGGATGGCAGCATGCATCAAAGGGCTTTTATTTTTTTAACAAAAACCGTCTGTCGTACTAAAAAGTATCAAGAGACCAAATTAACTCCAAAGTAAATGAATATTTAAAAAATAATATTGATTTGAGAAAAAAGCAGTCGCGTTCTATTTTTTTAAATCAATGCAAATCTTATTCGAACACCATGGTAAAATATTTCAACAAAACGTTTACAGCAAAAAACGTAATGTAAAGGTTAAAAGAAGTGTATCCAATTTTTGGACATATCTGGAGTGGTAGAAAATTTATGTTAAAAAGGCTTTTTTTCTTAAAACTTAAAAACCCTGTATTTGGGAAACGAAGCATTTACGAACATAATTTTATTTGAAAAATGTTCTTATTTTCTTGCATTCTATAATGTGTTAAGAAGAATATTTCTATGAGCCTATACGCCATTAAGAAGCATCTGTGAATTTCTTAGACATTTTTCCTGATTTTCTTCTCTGGTGTTTTGCATATGTTTTGTATTTATAATTTTACCTGTACCATTTAGAGTTAATCTCTGTAGAGTACCAAATAAATAAATAGAAATAGAATAGAATATGTCAACGTAAAAATAACACTGTATACAAGTCATCCCACTTTAAAACGTTCATGGGAAATTTTTGCCAAAGCGCGGAAAGGGGTCGATTTAAACCAACACAAAGAGAGACCGATTCGTCATTTTTTCGGGATGTTTACATGTAGGCATTCTTTGTCTAATCCCTACCTGCTAGTGTTCAACACTCTGAAAGTCAGTTTAAACGTATGGAGCTGGCACGACGTGTATTTCAAGTGCTATAAAAGTTATTAAAGAAAAGCCTATTTTCATTGGCGTCGTTAATTGATACATATATCTGTAAAGAGGGGCTTTAAAATAAAAAAATTATAAAAACATAAAAAAACACTTAATACATACCATAATTTTATGTAAACTATAAAATTATTATTATACATTTTAGGTTGGCTTCTAACCTCAAAAGCATCAATCTATCCTACAATCCTGACATAACGTCAATTTCTTTAAGAAGAATTTTAGAATTCGGTAGTTTAACATACATGAACATAGTCAGTTGTGACAATATTTGGAAGTACTTTGATTTAAATGAAACAGGATGGGACATAGATCTAAATACGGAAGAAAGTGAGATAGTGTTTAAAATATCAGGCGAAAGTGATCTTTTTGTGATTGTATTGTTGATATGTTTAAAAATAGGTATCCTAGATGTGAGGTGCTTAGGTCACATGATTTTTTGTCTATAGTTGTCCTTCACTCAGGATAAATAAGTTTGTAAATTTTATATTTCTGTTTTTGTTACTTATATTTACATCATATTTTTTTATTTTTCAATAAACGTTGTTTTACTTAAGTATACTTAAATGTTTTTCTGTTTGGCGTACTGCACGAGGTATTCTTCAATCGCGGAGAATGGAGGCGGGCGCTGCGGATGACGTCAGTACTGAAAGAAACCGGTTATGCGCGATACCAGTAGCAGTTCTTGGGAAGATGGCCGCAATTTATGCATCTCATAGCTTCGTTATTGTCATGTGCTAGGAACTTCTGGAAGCTACAAAGCTCAGAGCAAGCAGCAGAGGTTCTAACGAAAAAGTCCTGGAAAGCTTATAAGCGACATCGCTTATATAACCGGAAGGGAGAGAGCCGGTGATTCACTAGCATGAAAGCCATAAACGAGCAAGCAAGCAAGATGTAAACATACTTAAAAAAAATAGGTTTTTAAAGGATGTAAATTAAAGATTGTGTACCACCCTAGCTTAAATCAAGTATTTTGTGCAGAAAGAAGGGGGCTATAGTGAAAATAAGGCTAGTTCGATTTTTATGTTGGATAATGGATGTCTCGAAAACAAAATGTAAAAAACTTTAATATTCGTGATCGCGCCCCAAAAATTCCAGTATACTAAAACTCGTGCCACTTTAGTTTTAAATCAAGAATTCTGGTTAGTTTAAATTTAAACTTTAATGATGAATATCTCGAGAACAAAACGTTTCCGCCAAAAATCAGATTCGTGATCAGCGCCCCAAAAAACCCCGTATACCAAAATTAGTCAAAATTGAAGTTGCCGCAATTTTCTAGACAATAAATTTTAAAGTCGTTTAACATTATGCTTATTTTCTAGAAACCTGTGGCATTTCCGATTTTCACTAATTTTGGTATACGGGGGTTTTTGGGGCGCTGATCACGAATCTGATTTTTTGGCGGAAACGTTTTGTTCTCGAGATATTTATCATTAAAGTTTAAATTTAAACTAATCTTATTTTCACTATATTCCTCCTTCTTTTTGCACACAATTCTTGATTTAAAGCTAAAGTGGCATACAATATTTAATTTTCACCTTTTAAAACTCCGTTTTCTATGTATTTTTACCCTTTATTAATTAAATTGCGAAAGTTCACTTATAGCTTGCTGCGACTAAAAATGATTGAAAGTGAGGCTATGCAATTTAAGGAAAAAATAATGTAAAATATCCGTAGAAAAGCTGGGTTTCAAAAGGTAAAAATCAAATATTGTATTTCACTTTAGCTAAGGGGCCCATAGACAATCAATATTATTGCGCATATTGTACAATAACATTGCTAGTCGTCCCCAAAGAGTGCAATATATTTGCGCAATGCCTATATTCAATAACTAGTTTTGTTTTGTAACTACTGATTAAAACATGGATAAGAAAGTAGCTGCTTCAAACATATTTGAAAAAGAAGAAAAAACCTTTATTTCTTCTTCTACGTTTTGAACCCATATTTGTTTAATTGTTTTTGGAAAATAAAAACTCTTTCGTTTTTGATTGACACAATATATTGTACAATATGAAATATTGCGCAATAATAATAATCGTCTGTGGGCCGCTTTAAATCAAGAACTGTGTACAAAAAGAAGGGGGAATATAGTCAGTGAAAAAAAAGATTAGTTTAAATTTCAACTTTGATGATGGCCTAAAGTGATTTATTTTAATTTAGTGCAAAAAAATCCAAGTTTTGGGACTCTCACTGTTGTGTTAAGGCACTTCGCACATGGTTCGGTAAAACAGCGACGAGACCGAGATTTGACTAGATTTTGACAGTATGTACGCATATATTCGTGTTTAAAGTGGCGACAACCGTACAGAGACGAGCATACATTTAATGGTAAACTTTTACTATATTCTCGGTCAATGAAATCATATGTCTATCGGAAAGCGCCGATGTTTCCCAAACACTCCCGCGACGGGACAGGGCAAAAACTACCCTTTTGGATTATCCCACCGGGTCAAAGAGTGCTATAATCACTGATCTCGATGGATTACTAATATTATAACCTGCGCGAAACAAAAGTTACATTTCATGGGCGAAAAAACCGGTTTGTACGCAAGCCAGTTGAGGGTAAACGCACCCGGACCCAAACTAGTCGCATTATAGGAAAGAATGTGTTGACCGCGTTCTGCTTTTCTGTTCGAAGTACGGTAGCTAATGAGCGTTACGGTCAGACCGCGGACGAAGGGTACGGGGTGCCCGTGTTTGTATTTTGCCACGGCTTTTTAGTGCGCATGTTCGTCCACCCACTGCGCGCGGTCGTAAAAATCCGAAAACTGCTTCTTGCCACTGCTGATCTAAATGTAGGTTATCTATGGCTATAATTGAGCCCTCCAAGGCAATCCTGAATGATACTAACATTATTTTACAGACAAAAAATAAAAAATATTCTTACTTGACAGGTTGACTTTTTTGCTATTTAATTCCTAGGTCTTTCTGTGTAATCTTTTTGCAAATATTGTCTTTAAGTATAATTATAAAGTATAGGACGTTTTTCAAACTACCTCACAAGTCTAACATTAAACAAATCCATCTTTGGTCAGTTTAGTTCAAAAATTTCTTGACGTAACACTAATTTTCCCGTGTAAAAACTAGACCCAATCACTGTAAACAAAATACAAAACGGTTCTAAATTGCATTTGTTTATTAAAGGACGTGAATTGCTGAGATCGGACAGGCTAATATGCCTACGTTCTATCGAAGCCTGTAAAAATCACGTCTGCATTGTGTGTTTTTCCGACCCATGTGCGGAAAGCCTAGAGTATAAACGGAGATTACACACTTTGAAACTAGGTGCCTCATATAGGAATATTGCCACAGAAATGCTACAAAAATTCTAATCTTTTTGATTTATCGTATTTCATTACAGGACTTAAAATAAAGGCGCTAGATATAGGAGAACTTTTCCTAACTATTAAAGTACCTAAAACTTTAGTTTGCCTTCACAGAATTTGGCAAACTAGGTATTATTTAAAAAAGGATGTTTTAATGTTAAAGAAGAAATCTAACTCTATGTTCATTCTGCCCCTTGCTGCTCCCGCTAAAGGACGGTGTCCTGAGAATTTTCATTTTTGTTTACTTAAAATAATTGTTTATCTCCCCAATTAAACACATTTTACATTTTTTTTATTAGTCATTGTTTCCTAAGAAATAATTTCTCACGTTACGTATAGGTGTATTACTTGTCTTATTTTATTTAATGGGTATATTTTTGGGACCAACAGACAAAAACAACGTTTTATAAGAAGAATGCTATATTTCCAAATTATGCACAATATCCATGATAAAAATATTTTTTTCCATTTTAAATCTACATAATTGCAAATATATGTACAACTTACTAAAATCAAGTCTATAGGTTCGTTTTGTTTCTAAAATTTAGAACGGTTCGTGTTCAGTTCCAGTTATGCGCAGAACTATATGTGCATAAAGTTGAAGTTTCGAATCATCCCAGAACAGTTCAAACGATTCGAAAACCAAAACACGCTTAGGTATATTTTATATACCTTGTATTCGTATTTAATAACATTGTTTCAAAATACCTTTATCTTTTTGTTTGGTTCACTTACCATAACTCCACCAAAATCCATAATTAAAAACATAAACCACACAAAATAAAAAAAAACTAATCTTTCAAAAAATAGGGTTAAATATGTTGAAAAATAAAATGTAACGCGCAGACTCCACCAATTAATTCAGAATCAGTTCTTACAGTTCCTACTCAAGGGTTAGAACTGCTGTTACCGTTCTCGAATCGTCCAAAACTAGTTCACAAAATAAACCAAAACAGCAAGCATCCAATACGGAATCGGTTCTAAATGAACCAAAATACTTTATACCCGACTGCGCAGGCTCGAACTGTTCTAGAATCGTTTCAATCGGTAACCAAAACGAACCTTATAACATTATTACTCTAAATGAAAATTACACAAATACAATCTTCAATTTAATAAATGATTTTAAATGGACTCACCAAGTCTCATTAAAATTTAAGTGCTATATACATCAATTAAATATCATATAATCAATTAATAAAATAAGGAACTAAAACATCCCTTAATATGATATCTCTAACCTAGAAAGTTGTGGTAACTGGCTAAATCAATAGGTTGATATGCCATATGTATTGCATTTTCTATAAAAAGTTATAGATCGAGAGATGATCACAAATAATTAAACAGCTTCACTATTAAAAGCCATCGCTTTATCTGTGTAATTTTTGTGGTCAATTAGGCAAGAATCTTCGTCAAAAGAACTTGTTCAGGAATGGTCAACAGTATCGATATTTATCAAATTGATAAATTTAAGCGGTTAATTACATTTTATTAAAGAAATACATATTTCAGGAAATAATCAGCAAAGGGATAATCAGCAAATCGATTCGACTGAATCGAGCGGGTCGAAGTGCATCTCCATGGGCTCACCCACGACGTTCAATCGTGTTTATTTTCGGAAACTTTCGTCTTTCTGTCTGTTGCTGAAGGTAAACTTAATAGAGTGTCGTGGCTGAGTTTGTGGAGATGCGCATCGACTTGCTCGATTTGATCGAGTCGAGTGTCGTGATTCCCCTGCAGGGTTTATCCATTTTGACCACCCTGTATTCAGTTCAAAATATATTGTAGTTTATCCTTATATTAGACTAATAGTACAAACAAAATGTTCAACCCTGGAGAAAGACCAACGTCAATAATAGTTATCGTCATCAATTAGTTGCTGTCGTCGTTGACCAACTTTTTTTCCTATAATAGGCGAATTCATATTGTTGAATATGCTTGACCCAGTTACCCTTATAAGGGCATAAGCATATCATGTGCAGTGACTGCAGAGTCATGACTATGTCCAACCTATTCAGCAAGATAAATTTGTTCAGATATCAGTCATTAGATAAATTAAGATGATGCTTATTGCGAATTCTAAAATATCTTTAACTTTAACAGATAGACATTTTTTTTGAAGATGTTTTACAACGTTTTTATTTTACTATTAGCTTTCACCCCCTTAGGCAAGGCGCGCACTGAAGTGGCAAGCAAGTGATGTGGCTGCGAGGTGGTGAGTCAGTGTCAAGTAGAATCGCTAAAACCTGCGTAAATAAATCCAGAAGAGCGCATTAAAGAAGAGTGGCGGTGAAATGGTGTTTAGGAAGTGTGTGGAGTCAGTTGGGTACCACTAGTCCCCAAAATGTTTAATTTTTGAAGGCTTTTAAGACTTTATTTGCCACTAGCTCGCCACACCACCGCCATGTTACTTGCTTGTCACTTCAGTGCGCGCCTGGCCTTAAACGGTTGGCGGAGCTCAATAGTTTGCTTTTCATACCACTTGTCAATTTTCCACTATATAAAAAAATTCCAGTTACTCGACATACTATGCTTGCCTTAAATATATCGGTCTTCCCCAGATCTTAGCACCGTGTAGCTCACGAATTGCTCTAAAAGCGTCCTCAGGTGTGTAAAATGTAACTTTTGCCTCCGCACTGGGAGTGTTGTTTGGATTGTACCTTCTACTGACATTGTTTGTACAGTTATAGCCTTCGAAAAAGTCCAGGATCTCATTGGTACCAGCTTTATAGGGAACGTTTTCCATGTAAACTGTGCATCCAGGTATATCATCCATATTACCATCATCCATATGTTGATTAAACCTTCCTTCATCCTTTCGAGGGTTAAACCTGGGACCGTTATCACCACGAGGATTAAACCGAGGATTAATCCTAGGGCCATCGTTCATACGAGCATTAAACTGGGAACCGTCATCATTAAACCTGGAGCCTCCACGCGGCCCGAATCTAGTGTCCCTAGGACCAGGCCCTCCACGGGGCCCGTTGAAGTTGTCACGATTGTTAGGACCTCCACGGGGTCCATTGAAGTCACGATTGTTAGGACCTCCGCGTGGGCCATTGAAGTCTTGGTTATCCGGTGCCCCCGGGGTCCGTTAAAGTTTTCATGGCTATCAGCAGCAGGATTTCGCACTGCCGCTGACATTAAGGGGATAGGAGAAGGAATTTTAGGACTTTCAGAAACTGGTTGTGGATTCTGCGGAGATTCTGGTGGCATAGGAAGCTTTAATGAAGATTCCTCCTGGACAGGCTTGATGTTAGTTAGAGGCTCCGATTTAGGAATAGGTTCGGGTTGTTTAAAGGATAAAGATTTTGGAAAATTATCTAGTTTAACAGAAGATACGGGTTTTATAGGAGGGACGACTTTAACAGGGGACACAATATTAATAGGAGGCAATGGAGTTCCAGGAGCCAAAGGAAGACCTGGTGTGATTCCAGGGTGTGGCAGACTATTACTCAATATACCTTCCATTTCTGCTCGAGAAATTGGCAATACAGAAATCGTATGTGGTCCTAATACTGTGTTATTCTTTGTGGCAGCCTTGCTAGCTTCTTCTTTGGTTTCAAATTCACAATAGGCTTGTCCCGTGAATCCTAAGTTGTTGCTCATTAAATGAATTTTCGTCGGAATAACGCCAATATCAGAAAAGAAATCAGATATATCCCTATCATTAGTTTTAGACGGTAACTTTGAAATGCTTAAGCAATCCGTGCCAATATCTGTGGGTTTTGCTTCTTCAAGAAGATCAACGTTTTGCTCTTTACTGATCTGATCAAATACTTCATCTTTGCAAGGTTTGACAAGCACTGGTTTACCTCTGATAACATGATGGGATTTTTCTGCCAAAGCCTGCTTGGCCACCTCTTTGTTGCTGAACTTCACATAAGCTATGGTACCTCCTTTGGGTTTCACGTCTAGGTGCAAAGACAGAAGGGGATGTTGCGAAAAGATGTGCAGAATATCCTGCTCCTTCACGAAAGTAGGTAAATCTTCGACTTGCAGGCATACAAAGTCTTTAATTTGAGGTTCTTCGTGAACAACTGGCTTGTTAAAGATCTTAGTAATATTTCTAGACCGCCCAAATTGATCTTCGTGTTTCTCCTCCTCCATTCTGGGGTTGGGGTTGAATCTATCAATGGCATCTTCAAACGTCTTATCGCTAATGTGTTGAATTTTAATCAGTGCGTTGTTAAGCTTCTGGCCATTCAATTTTAAAGCTTGCTGTTTAGTATAGGTATCTCTGAACTGGACATAACAAACACCGGTTTTATGACCACAGTCGTCGTTGATCACCTTAATTCCTCTATAATTAATACCTAAACCTTGAAAGAAACGTCGAACGTCTCCGTAAGAACCATAAAACGGTTCCACTGAGACACACGCATCAACTGGAGGTGAATCAATATCCTCGAAACGGCTCCTTTTTCCTCCGTTTTCATTTCTATTATCCGGAGTGCGCTGAGGCTTCTGATCTCTTTCTGGTCTCTCCCTATCTCTAGGGCTAAATTCTTTTCTCATATCTTCTCTAGGACCTCTACTAGTATTACCTTGAGGTCCTTGGGAGTTATCTATGGATCTTCCAAAGTTGTCTACTAAATTTCGTCTTTGAAGAGTACTAAGAGCAACTGGTAACGCACCGGTAGGCACCACATTTGCTGGAGGCCAACTTTCCCTTACTCTAGAAGCTAGATTGGGTTGATTTCCTGCAGCAAATCCGTGTTCCCTCATCTGGTTATTCTGGCTATTACCTTGGAATCCATTTAGTCCTCGGCCTTGTAAATTTACTCCCAAATTATCGATAATATTGCGCTTCGTTGGGTCCAAACTGATTGGATAAGCACCAAGAAGTCCAGGGCCGTCGTTTACTGAAGCTGGTGGAATAATGTTTAAGGTTGGCTGGTTTACAGCAGGTCGATTAGCCCAAATTTCAGGGATGGGTTTTCTGCTGTCCCTCTGGAATGAAGAATTATTGTCTTCCCTTTCCTCTCGTTTTGGACTTTTCGCTCTAAAAATAACAAAATACAGTATAAATAAATGTATTTAATAGAAATATCACATCTTTTGAACAATTGGAAACCCTCCGCGAGCATGGCGATTTTTGGCGTCTCAATCCAATATGAAATAAATATCTTGTGAAAGAGATCACCAAAACTCTTAATAGAATAACTGGTTGTGGACGAAGTAAGTTCGATGTGAAGAAGAAATAGTGTTGGTGCCCAGTACTAAGCCTGTGGGCACCTCAGCATTAGCTAGGTGAAACCTTCAAGAGTGTGATCTACAATAACTGATAAGTATGTGGGTTAGAAAGAAGACTGAAAGCCAAGAACAAAGTTGAAAAGCCATAGGAAGTTATTTTACGAAAGAACTGAGAAAATGATGTATGATTATTGTTGGGTAGAAGAGTTTTAGATCCTTCCTTGGAAATAAAATTAAGATGTATGGGTTTCCAGCTTTCGGAAAAAAACCTTGGCATAAGGAACAGAAGGATTTGCTATCATTTGAGCAAGAAATAACTTTATTTTTATGTGATTATTAAAGGAGCCTTTGGCTGCTCAAAATAATTTGTTTATATCTGCTTTCTTTCTGACTTACGATTCTGAAGGAACTTTTATAGGCTTTAAAGGGTTATTCTCATTTTTTACAATGTTAGTTATTAAAATAATACATACTTGTCCCTTCTGCGCGTTTCTTTGTCACGACTCCTGTTGCGACTCGTGCTACGGATTCCTGCGCCTCCTGTCTCTCCTATCCCTGCTCTCTAGATCGGCTTCTATCCCATGTGCCTTCTATCTTTCCGATCGCGGGACCGGTCTCTTCTGTCTCTGAGATTTGCTGCGAGTCCTCGAACGTCTCCTATCTTTCCTACTCTATCCGAGTCACGTTCTTTGCTGGTGTCCCTTTTGATCTCTGGAACGGCAGCTGGTATATAACAGGAGGAACTGCTGCCGGTAAAAGATGCTGCTACCTGTACCGAATAAATGATGTTTTACCAAGTGCGATAGGAGACATTTAAAAAATATATATTTTCAAAAGGATTGTTCTGAATTGAAATGTTTTCAATTACAAAACAAAACCCTATACCTACCCAAAAGAAATATTAAACTGTGTGTACTGCAATAAATTAATAAATAGCTTACCTGTGTATTAGCAGGTAACATAAACGCAGACCGTGCTCTGGGTCCGCGGCTTGCTCAATGACCCGCTTGCATTTCAGTCCTCGAACTAAGCACAAGTTTGATCTGGACCGATTTAATTTTTCCATCGCTGCGCAGAAACGCTTGACGGGCATCTTCGTCGGTGCTAGAAGAAAGATTTAAATTATTGTTGGAGAATTATAATTAACTGTTAAATAAATAATAAAATGATTTTAAAATGGCAGCCAGCAGGAGTTGCTCCATGGGAACCATAAGGCAGTAAAAAGCCTCTCAAATTAATTGCTTAAGAACTAATTGAGAAACACAAATGGAGACTAGATAGTCTCAGATAGTTAAACCATTAATTGAAATTCAGGTAACAGGAACATATTCATAGGGGCAACTTTATGATTGATGCTTTTTACGTGCCTGAATATAAAGACATTACTAAGTGCTACTAAATTTAGGCTTGCGAACGGAGTAAATTTGTCATCGTTAAAAAAACAAGTTGAAAAAACCTTTAAAATAAGCGATTTAACAACGCTAATTTTAAAGATTTTAATGACAGATATTTTTATTTATTTTAAGCGAGACCTACGGGTTAACGTGTCATTAAAACTTTCAATGTGTGTGTTCTTTGTCTAATCTCTACTTGCTAGTGTTTAACACACAGAAACTCAGTAGATAGCATCGAGGTGGCACAACGTGTATATCCTATTGGTGTATAATTTTATATTTCCTTTCTGACTGAAAAAAAAAGGGCCTCTAAAAGCTTATGTAGACGACGTCTTCATTTCTTCTATTACTCTACTGGTAGCCAGTGCCGCGTTTTAAAATTTCTGATCAATTCAAATTTGAAAATATGGTAATTTCAACTTATAATAAACAACGCACAGTGTCCAATTATCCACTCATATCTCATATTGAATCTATATTTACAATATAAAATGTAGGTAGGCCCCTGTAAAACTAAACACATAGCGCACAATAATGTAATGAAATTCATAACAGATGTGCTTTTATAAAGAATAATGGAGAAATTATTAAAAGTTTTCTTTTTAAAATAGTATAATTTTCCACTGGCAAAGTAAAAAAGTTGGTCATTCAATAATATTGCATAGTGGCAGCCAGTGTAGGCTAAGTAAATACCTTTAAGCATGTGGTACTATCGTTGCATGCAAGAAGTTAATATACAGGGTGTCCGGAAAGGCAATGATAATATTAAAGGGGCTGGTGAAACAACTCATAAGCTTAAATAAAAAAAATAATTAGTAAAAAATCGATGTTTTTTCGAAATATTGGCACTTTAATAACAATTTTTTATCACCCTGTATAATTACATGGCGATTTTTATCCGGGCTTCTGGTATTTCAGATGAAGCAAAACCAACGATTTTTTACCGAGGTCATCATTTTATGTTTTTTCAAATACTAGCTGTGCTCTTTCTTCTAAGTTAATAACACCACGCAGCATTAAATTAAACAAACTAAATAATATTTTTTCTGCAGAACTTTATGCCATTAGAGAGGCTTTAAACACCATAAATAAACAAGTATATAACAAATGGGTTCTGGCGGTAGATTCAATGAGCGCGCTTAAAGCTATACAAAATACATTTAACAACAATGCATTAATTATTGACATCCTAAATATACTAAACAGACTGGTCATAAAAAATTCTCCATCTTCTTTATATGGATATCCACGGAAATGAAAAGGCTGATTACCTCGCAAACCACCCAAAGCAACATTAAAAAAGCATTGAAACCTTCAAGCAAAAATATCGACAACATAATATTATTCCTAAAACACATAAACGCTCAGCACCTTATTTAAATAAAACACAGAATTAGGACGAAAAAATCCACTAGAAAGGGTGCTAAATAGTCATAGTCACTGATGCGCCCTTTATAACTCTTAAATTCTCTCTCTCTCTCTAGATGGTTATTGGTTGTTCCATCAGACTTTTCAGTATTATTGTTGACTTTCCGGATACCCTGTATACGTAAAGTTTTCCCATTAGGACTGAAAAAACTGGGTTGTCTCAAGGTTAGTTTATATTTATAAGGTTGCGACATATCCTCAACTTTTAGGCGGTTCGAGGTCGGGGACGCAAGGAAGGGCACTCCACGGAGAAAAGTTGGCAAGACTGGATAAAATCAAAGCTGATGATCAATTCAGTGGCGTCTAGAATTTGCGCATTTCATTTTGCATTGTTTTGGAAGGGATATTTGTAGAAAGATGTAATTCCAAATGTTTTTAATTTAAAGCAAAAGAATTTACAACTTAATAATAATAAAAAACTGTTATGTAAACGGTTGTTCTACTAATACAAAAAACTGTATGTCTCCGGCACTGAACAACATGGCCGAAAAATGGGAGATGTGACGTCATAACACGTCAAAGCAATATGGCCGAATGTCGTGACCCTATATAGAACGACTTTGGGTTGTCTTATTTTATATGTCATTTTCACAAGTGTCATTTACCGATCATTTATAAACTTGGGTTTCACTCTTTCCGCGATCTTCGAGTAGTGCGGTTCATGTTTACGTAGAGGTCTACATAAACCTCCCGGGTAGGCGATTGAAGGGATCGTACGAGCGTGGCTGTACCCTTGGGGATCGAGAAAAGATTCACGCTAAATTGGGGCTTCTTTCTTCTGGGGCTAAGCGCTGTGAGTGAAGATTCCTAAAGCCTGAAGTTTTTGCGTTTTGGTGTTGAACACATGGTGTCCTCGTATGGTCGAGGATGTGCGCACGCCTGCGGAAATACGTCAGGAATGAAAGTGACGGTTATGTGCGATACCAGTAGCAGCCGCTGGCTAGATAGTCGCAATTTATGCATTGCATCGAAGAAAAACAATAAGTATTAACAATTAAAAAGTGAAAAGCTCAGGAGCCACCAGGGGCACAGGCCCGACTTACTGGAGACTCCCACTCAGAATACAACTCCCTCTCACAGAGGGACGTACTGGCAATTGGACCTTCGGGGACCTACGTCACAAAAAAGAAACAACAACAACAACTTGGGTTTCGTGGCCGTTAATGTTAAAGCGCTATTGTTATACATACTGATACAGCTATTCTCCATAAATTGATTAATTTACAAGAGTGATGTTGGGGCTTAGTACTGAAATACTGAAAACAAATGCGGTGAAGAATGAAGGCAAAGACATTTTTTGGTCTCATAATATTTTGGGGTGGTTAGTATATTAAAATGTTTAAATAAAGTTGTCTTTTTGTTACAAAAGGACCTTTTTTCTCTTTTTACTTCCTCGACATTTGCAATTTTTGGAGTCCTACTTTAGTTTTTTGCCCCAGAGCCCCTACAAACCGGGCTGCGCCACTGCTATTAACCCTTCCCTTGCCTCTTCTGCACCATCGCATGAAGGTTTCTGACACTTATGACATAGTATGTCAAAGGGCAAATAGTATACAAAGCATTTCTTAAATGTTGTATATTTTTATTATTATTTTTATTTTTTAATAGATCAATTTAAAAAAGTTAAACTTAGGGATGATGACTGTTTTTCTCTACAATACGAAAATAGGCCATAAACATCTTTAAAATTATTCAAATTTTGGCGCAGCATATTTGTGGCGCTGACTGATGGTCTTTCCCCCATTAAAAGTCCGGCTGACGGTTTTTTATTATTTTGACAATATAAATAATCAACCACCAACGCATAAATTTCATGATGTATAAAATGAGTTTGTAATTATTTTTTTGATATCTTTATATACGTGACTGACCTATGATCCACCATATTCAATACAGCTGACTATTATTTTTTAGTTTTAAATCATCTAAAGAACTGTCAAAAATTTTTGACACGGTATAAAATTACTTTTTGTCATTTTTTTACCGACTTTCAGATGCTGCCATCGTTGAACCCACCACTACTTGGGCCGCTGTTAAATATGAGAAAAAACTGTAATTTATGAAATTTTCAGCCAGTATAAAATGACTTTTCAAAACTAGCGCTACCTCCCCTACTATTATTTTTTAGAAATTCTTGTATATTTGAATTTTTTTTTGCGGGTTAATTAATTAACTACACTAAATTAGAGGTATTTATGTCAAAGCACTTTGTGTCCCTCCTGAGATGATGATGTATGAGAGGCAAGGAGAGAGACAATAAATAGAAAGGTTTTGGAAAACAACTCCATTATAAAAGGAACATTTACGGTGTCGTGGAATACACCAATTGCTAACGGTTAACTTAAAAAGTAGTATTCTTTCGAGACATGATCAGTCAGTGAAACTTGGGTGGCTAACTTCGTTCTTAATGTTTATTATTATTATTTCACTTGCAATTGAAGGAACTGATGGAAGTGAAACTGATAATTTTTAAATAAGAATCTGCTATCAATGTTATTGTAAATTCTAGGTGGCGCCACCCGCGGTATCTTGCATAAATTAAAAACAAAATAATTGTGTTGAGCCACTCTGTATGTAATATTTAGCATTTTACTGGTGACGTGGGGCCTGAGAGGCCGAGCGAATGATGAGAAACGTGATTTTACCCGTTTCCCCGCGCGTTCCGCATTTGTGCGCCACAGTACCTTCGAGTTAGTGGTGTGCATATTCGAATATTCGTATTCGGAAGATTTTAATATTCGAAAGACCTTTCGAAACATTTTATATTTCATTGTGAAAGATTTTTAGAAGTATCTTTTAAAACATTTCATATTTCATTGCAAAAGATCTTTCGAAACATTCTATATTTCATTGCCGAAGGGCTTTTATTCTGTCGAATTACCGATTGAAAGATTGTTGCTATTTGCTGCAACGAATTATTTCACGTCTTATTCCGAGTGTTTTCGAGTTTTGGCGCTATTTAACCATAAATTTTACGGCTGAAATTCTTTGTTCGTTTGATTACTAATGGTTTGGGGTATGTTTTACGGGTTGTCTATATTAAACGCCTAGATATTAATATCATTCATCATTCATTCGATATCATTCGTATTTGTGTTCGGTGTTTACGAATATGAATTCATGACTGATCGTTCATGAAATATTTCACGACGAAATACCTATGAATATTCCGAAGAAATATTCGAAACATTTCGAATATCTCGATGTTCGAACATCATTCGAAGGGTTCCAACACTACTTCGAGATTAGTTGCGCCTACGCCGTAGAGGGGGATAGTTGTGTCGCACCGAAATAGGTAAGTATGGTCTACGCAAAGTATTGTCGCGGTCTCTTAGGACCAAAGTCATTTTTTTAAATTTCCATACTACAAAGAAAAACATTTGGTTTTATTGTTGTAGTATGTCTAATTTATGTATAAAAATGTATAATTTGAGTTAGAAGTTCATGTTTTGTTATGTTTTCCACAAAAATGTAGAAGAAGTCAATCTGTTGAGTTTTTGATAGTTTAAATGATGGTTAAGAGTTACTAATAGAAATATAAATAATTGCTTATTTCTCGATTGTTTTAATTATGGGTAAATATATGTAGTTATCATATAATAAGATAAAAGTCAGGTCCCGTAACATAATTCTACAAAATACGACTACTAATGTGAAGGCCTGTAAGGCCCCACGTCACCTAACGTTGTAAAAAAACCACGTCACCCGTCGAGGGTTAGATACAAATCATAATTATTTAACATATTTTACATAAAAAGATACACTTGGTAAAAGTTGATTTAAGCAGCCGTTTTCTTATATTTGATATAAAATCACTTCCTACATGGCCAGATCTAAGCTATACAGGGTATTTTAGAATAAGATGCCAATCTTTTAAAGTGTACTATCGTGCCCAAAAAAAACTGGGACAACAAAATCCAGTTTTATCTCTTGGTCTATTAGAATATTATATTTTGATGTTGTCAAAGCAATGTAATGTTGTGACAGCTACGTCAAAACATTTTTAAATATAAGAAATTTTATTTCTTATAGACTAGGAGACACTTCCCCACTTGAAGTTTAATGTCCCAGTATTTTTGGGATGCGATTGGTACATTCTTAAGTGATTTTAAAAGGAAAAGTTTAAATAAACCTATGACCTAAGTGGCTTAACTTGTGAGATACAGAGTGACAAAAAAGCTTAGTTTTCTAAACCTTACCACCCTGCATGTCAAAAGTAAAGCCCGTTAGGATATGGGTTTTTGAACTTTCCTTCGTAAATTCACCTAAGGATTCACACTTTCAAAGTTTGGCATCTAATTCTAATATACACCCTGTATAGTTTAGACCTGACCATGCAGGAAAGTGATTTTTATGATTCTAACTATCTCAAAAACGGCTGCTTAAATCAACATTTACCAATTATACCTTTTTAATGTAAAATATGTTAAAAAATACGATTTTTTTCTACAAGTTACACACTGAAAGGTCCAAAAACGTTATTTTGTTTTTAATTTGTGCAAAATACCGCAGGTTGCGCCTTCTAGAGTTTCTAATAACATTGATAGTAGATTCTGATTTCTTACCATTCAAAACCCCCTTTTGTCAAATATTGTGACTATACACCAATATTATTTATAAAAAAATAAAAGCAGAATACATTTTGATACCTTGTATCTTCGAAATTATCCACTTTTGGACTAAGGTAAGTTGGGTAAGATTGTCATATTTTAGCGTTAGAAATTTGTCGTAGCTTTTTTCTGCATCTTTTAAAGACACCCTGTATAGGGCCTTTTGAATTGTGCAAATATGACTACAAATTTGTAATCAGCGACCCCAGAAACCCCTATATATCGATTTTGGTATGAATCGGTTGAATTTTTCAGATTCGGTCCACAATCTTCGATCCGCTATTTTGGATATTTTTATCCAACCACATCAGCTTTCAAAAGCATGTCTCAGCTATAATTTGAGTGCTAGAATGACCCGGTTGGTTGCGAATATTAATCCGTACAACATCTTTTTGCCATTTACTCAAGTTTTCTCCAGCTTTTGAACGCCATGTTAGGATGCTAGGATTATGCTACATTAAATGATAAGTATTTAAAAAAACAGTTTAAATAATTCCAGTGTTAAATTTACAATTTTTTTATTACCAAGGGCAAGTTCCTTAAGTGATCAAAAATAAAATTAATACTACCTTAAAAAGCTAAAAAGCAAAAAGGTCTTCAGGTAAAAAAACCATCGGTTACTCATACAATTATTAATAATTATGTATATTTTTTTGCAATATTAACTAACCCCGTGATATAAACATGGTTTAAAAGGCTGAAGAGTAAAAACAATAACTATGTTCTAATATTTTCCAGTTTTGTTGTGGTGGCAATATTTTGCTTTAATTTTAACGTACATGTATGTTGTTTTAAATAATATTCAGTGAGGATATTAAAGTCCTCCCCCTCTATCTTTCAAATGTAAAGGGGGTCAGGTAGCATCTCGTTTTAATTGATTCTCTATTCAACGCCGTTTTATTTTTAAAAATCAGACCATTCGTTTTGGAGTTACAAGTGTTTGTAGTTTAGCTCCAATTTGTACATACAGTGCGGTTTTTAAAGTAAAATTTGGGTAAAAGGGTGTCACTTAAACTACTTTTGGCATAAAAATGATTTCGGTCACGTGACCTACTGTCAAGGGGGCACTAGCAACTTTTTTTCCAAATGAAAAGGGAGGTCATGTAGCACCTCGTTTTAAAGGCCCTCCAACTCTCTACTTAACGCAATTTTGTTTTTTACAATAGGCCCAGCCGTTTCAGACTTACAAGCCAATGCCATTAAAACTGCATTGTCTTGACCCTATTTAAGTCAAATTTCAAACGGTTTTAACTCTGAAACGGCTGGACCGATTTTCAAAAACGTAGTATCGTTGAGTAGAGAATCAAAGGACCTTTAAAACGAGGTGCTACATGACCCCCTTTCCATTTGAAAAAAGTTGCTAGTGCCCCTTGGTACTAGGTCACGTCACAGAAATTATTTTTATGCTAAAAAGTAATTTAAGTGACACCCTTTACCCAAAATTTACTCGACCTCGATATCTTGTCCCATTCAAAAGATTAAGGGGGAGACTTTAATATCCTTATTGTATACAGTATTTCCTAATGAAGGAAAAAAATAAGATTGGATTCCTAAACTAGTTTCATTAAAAATGTTAAAGGCGATCGTAGAACAACTCATAAGCATCCGGAAAAACATAAAATAACCTTAGTAGGAATCAATGGTTTTCAAGATATTTAAATTTTAATGAAATTCGTCAAAATTGTCCCCTTTATACACATTCTTAGGTTTTAATTTCAGTTTTGTAACACTAAATAGCCATTTTATTGATTAAATACTAATATTCAATTAAAAATGAAACTTACTGAAACTTTACTTTAAAATATTATTATGTTTTGAAATTCCTAGTTTAATTGTGGTCATTGATCGACAAAATGGCTATTCAGTAACTTACATCAGAATCTAAAAATGTCATTTTCTTTAGGTGTGCCAAAAAATTTGATCCAAAGGACAATTTTAGCGATTTGTTTTGTGCCAATATCTTAAAAACCATCGATCTCTTATGGAGATCATTTTATGTTTTTCTGGAGGCTTAATTTTTGTTTTTAGTATTATGGTTTACTTTTCGGTCACCCTGTATAAATATAAAGGGTGATTTTTAAGTTGGTACTTTCCTTGTAACAATGCAAGAATATAAGAATTTTCTTTAAAATAAATCATGTCGAAAGAGAGGTCTTAAAGTTTTAAAAATCATGCCTTTTTATCATAACTTTCCTACCCCTTCAGATATTTCCACAAATTGCACACTTCTTTAGCTATTACATTATATTTTTTGCTGTTTTTATATAGGGGTAAACGCTCTATAGGATTAAAATGTGCAAAAAAACAAATGACGATCGTGTTTTCGAAATAGTTTTTAAATGAAGAACCCTGTACATTTTATTCTTGTTTAAAATACCTTTCAAAGAGTTTTATTTAAACTGTTTTCTTGTATTCTATAGTGTTCAAAGATAGTGCCAACTTAAAAATTACCCTGTATATGCCCGGAAATGAATTGCTTTTAAAATTAGGGTTTTAAACTTTTATAAAAAATTCGTTTGTTTTATTATTATTGAAGATGTAAACTGTATACTTTTAAGAAAGGCCAGAGATAGGTCTGCTTGAAAGTTTGTATAAAGATTAAAATAAAGACCATTAAAGTAGGACTTTTTTAGTTTTAGTTTAGTTAGTCTTCCACATTCAGATAAAAATAAAAATAATTTTTAGGTACTTTCAAAGTTGTTTATAAAAATAAGGGTTTTTTGCAAAAACAACCAATGTCATTCATTTCTAATATGGTGCCAATGTCAAGTTTTTCCAATTTACAAAAAAAATGCTTATAGAACCTTCAAATATATCTCTATATGTACATAATACAAATATTTTTACGAACAAATTACAAAAACATATTAGTTAGCAATATAGGTTTGATAAAGTTTTTTTAAATATTATTACAAAATATTGAAAATTTGACATTGGCTGTTTTTGAAAAATGAAAATTAAGCACTGGCAGGCATAATATATTTATGTAAACATTTTTTTTACAAAATATCTTGAGCATACACACAGTGCATCTTGACGAATAATTTGGTTGTACCCCCAATTAGACTTACTATTCTATTTACGATTTATTTTGGTTGGAGATAAAACAATTAATTTCAGTTCTGGAAAATAATACAAATCTATAGAACCTCACAAGTGGATTTCAGCGTACCCTGAAATTTTGGTACCTATCCTGACCACCAGATAGCGAAAGTAGTCCAATCGACCAATAGGAACTCGACATGGGCATAGACCAATTTTCTGATTGGTCCGGTGCCAACTTTCGCTGTCTGGTGGTCAGGGTAGGTACTAAAATTTTAGGGCACGCTGAAATCTCACTTGTGAGGTTCTATGGATTGGTATTCTTGGGTTCAGGTTAGGAAAATCGTTTGTTACACAAAACTTGTCATGTTTCTTCATGTGAATCGGCGATTTTGTGTTTTGTGCAGTGGCGTAGCTAGGTCAGCAGGGGCCCTGAGGCAAAAAGCTAAAGTAGGGCCCCCAAAAATTGCAAATGGCGAGGAGCATCAAAAACAAAAAGTTCTCATGTAATAAAAACAACTTTATTTAAATACTGACCACCCCAAAATATTTTAAAAGCACAAAAAACGGGTTGTATACACCGCATTTGTTTTTAGTATTTCAGTACTAAGCCCGAGGGCTCTCTTAACTCTAAGTGGCCCTCCTGAGCTTAAGAGCCCCGGCGACACTGCCTCGCCTAGCCCCATAGTAGCTACGCCACGGGTTTTGTGCATGTGATTCATAGTAGAACAAAACCAAAAATAGAGATCTCTAGTATGCTTAAACACCTTGAATAGCCACTGGAAATACCCTTAAAATTAACATAATTTGGTAGCTACCTGAAAGCAATGAATGCATCCCCCAGCTCTCCACCAACGATGTGAACTCCTCCCTCTGGTATCTGAAGTCCTGAGAAATACTGCCGAATGTCCAGAGCGTTTGCTGACCAAGGAAGGTTTTGTAAGCGAATGATGATACTCATTTTGCTGGCGAGTCAGATGATCAAGCGAATTCTGGACCTGGAAAGAGAGATAAGAAAGACGTCCGTGGTAATCAATTTCTTTTATTTTTATTTTTTTATTGTTGTCTTGGAATGGGAACAATGATTTGTAAAATAAAACTCAATATTTTTCTCTTCAAGCCATTTATTAATAAACATTATTTTCTTACATTGGATGCGTTTTTTATAAACATAAATATTTTTTAATAATGTTAAACATTTAAATATTAACAAATATGTACATTTAAATATAGCAGAATTGTCTATTTTTTTAATGTGTTTTTATAAGCAGTCCTATCTGTTGTGTACAAATAATTGGTCATTTCCTAAACGCGCGAAAAATATCTGGTGGAGTAATTATTTGACAAATTAAAAATTATTTTGTTAGGTTGACACAAAATAGTAGTCACGCCTTGGTGAAAAGTTTCATTACTATCTAGCAAAACGGTTCACCCCGGCAAGCCATCTGTTTTTCTAACTGTAATGAAACACTTTCCACCTAGTTTTGTAATGTACAGTCGAGGACAAAAACTGTCCCCCAGTTTATTTTTTAACGGGTTTCTGATGTTTGAAATTTACCAAAATTATTAATTTTCAAACAAACAAACCCGTTAAAAAATTACTGGGTGGACGATTTTTGGTGTCCTCGACTGTACTATGATATTGTGGCGGCTTTGGCGTGCCATTTTTTCATAAAAAGGTTTTTCTAAATCCTACACAAATGACACGGGTAGAATTTTGTGTCATTTGAAGGGCCTGGAGGAAGAAGCCACAATTTACGAAATCTCGGAATTAAAAACTTAAATAGTTTTTTTATTACCTAATACAATTTTTTGATTTTGTTTTGACATTTTAATACAATTTTGTATAAATATACTATTACAAAAGCAGTTTTGTGAAAGCCTAATTATAACGATTTCAGGATTAATTAAAATATTTAAGTGAAAATAACTGAGAAATGAAAATTTGGCTTGTTACCTTCTTTCCCCAAGCCATTCATTAAATGCATAGAAAATGGTTTTTCTTCTTAAAATTGTGACAAACTGTAGTTCGAAAAGAAAGATGTTTAGGGTATATAATGTATATTTATATGAAGTTTCTTTTTATTTTTTTTAATTGCAAATTTACCCCTTTAAGTTTGTCGGTAGAGTTACTGGATACCTTGTATTAAATTGTTAAGACAATGTGGCATTATTTAAAACTTTTATAAATAAATATTATAATTAAAAATGTAATACATTTTACTGTTTAGCTCATTCTGCATTTTAATCCAGTTGTTATTTATAAAAAATATATTTTTTAATTTTTTTACGGCCAAAAAAAACATTAAAAAGTTAAGAAAAATTAAAAAGTAAGCTCTGCTAAGACCTGCATATTATGTTAACATTAAAAGACCTTTAAAAAATAGCACATTTGATATATCTACATTCAATATTTTCGGAAATATGCCCATTTTAATCTGAAGAATAGCAGATATATTTTCCATTCCAGTCCAAGCTATAAACACTAAGCTTAGTGGAAATTAAATCTACTATTTTTTGGGTTAAGTGGCCATATTTAAACTATTAATATATACCAAATGTGGTATATTTTAAGAGCTCTTTCAAATGCCTGTTTAATGGTGACATAATATACCGAGTGTTCCATTTCAGTAGCGTAGCTAGGCGTAGGCCGTCGCCCACGCGCCTGAAGGCCTCGCGGCAAGGTGAAAGCAGGAAATGTGACATACGGACATAACATAGAAATAAAAGGATGTGGACGTTTTTAAGACTTGTAATTGTAATGTGTCCTGGTTGCAAGTTTAAAACGCTTTTTCTACAACTCACGTTTTTAAAGTTGGTGCCCATCATAACTTTAAAACCACTACACCGAACCTGTTTTAAAATTATTTCTTTACATAGTTTACGAAGTACGAGTTCCTTGTTCGGATTTGTCCAAGTTTAGCTTTTATAAAAACAAATAAGACATTTTTTTCTCAAAAATCGCATTTTTAACTTCGAAGTGTTTCCAATAAGTAAAAACTGAAATTTCAAAAACCCCTTTAGAGTAAGAGCTCATGAGCTGCAGACCTTCGTTATTTTGTAAATGCTGAAGGTTTACCTATGAAGTTTGACTTATAGTGGTTTGGCAGGTACCAGGTACCAAAGACTAACGAATAATTTATTTTATTTTTATTTTTAATATTACGAGAGAAAGGTATTCTTCATAAAAATTTTTGCTTTGTCTGAAATACGAAAATCTATAATAAAAAATGACCTACGATACACAGGGTGGTTCAAAATTGCGAAAATAATATTTTTAAAACTGAAAAAAATTGGAAAAATATATTTTTGAAACTACTTAATTACAAAGCATTAAAACGTAATAAAAAAGTCTTTTTACATTTTTTCTTATCACTTATGATTAGTTGGGAAAAAATAGGTGTTTACTAAAATAAACCCTTTTTTTCTAATAAATATTTTTTTCCATATGCAAACATTATAAAGTTAAAATGCATGTAAATAGTAACCCAGAAGGTACCGATTTTTTTTTAACATGTTAAAATTTCTAATTCAGTTTCAGGCTATTTAAGTAAGTAGTTATACCATTTTCCTAATTTTTAATCTCCCTGTATATTATACAGCATAAAAAAATAATTAGTTTTTTAAATGGTAAAAAGATATTTTTCTTGTAAGATTTTGGTTGGTTCTTCCTATTTTCCTATATTCCTATTGGTTCTGGAAACCATAACCAATAGGAAAAAAGTTTATTATTTATTTTTGAGAACTTTTTTAAGCTGTTTAATTAGGTAGTTTCAAAATACATTTCTCTTAATTTTTTTACTTTTTAAAGTAATATCCTAGAGCGATTTTTATTATAGCTTTTGACATTCCAGACAAAGCAAAAATTTTTATGTAGAATAAGTTTCTTTAAAAATATTAATAATAATAAAATTTACAGGTATAGCTAAGTTCATCAGTGGACACCAGTATATTTCTTGGGTACCTATTAGAAGATATTTTCTCAGTCGCCAGATAGTTTTAACAGTTCCAACCCCTTGCCAGACAAACATTTTGGGGGACCCAATGATTCGAGAAAGTTTAATATTTCTGTTATTTAACAAGATATAACAAAAAGTCTTTAATAAGAGTTGTAGGGTTTTCAAATAGGCATGTCCTAAAAATATTTTTATGTATACCTACAGAATATACAAAAAACATAAAAAACTAACCTTACAGCAATATTTCTTTGGGACACTCTATATACAGGGTGGTACGATTTCGACTGTTTTATCAGGAAACTCGTATTTCCTGACCAGATAGAAAAAAATTGACATAGGTGTCTTGGGCTCGATTTCGAAATTAGATGAATGGTGAAAATCGCATCCCGAAATCTATATCGGTATCCGAGATAGAGGGCGTTTTTCATTCAGACTAACACAGACTAAAAAGTAATCCAATTTAATTACAAATTTTATATTCATGAACATTTTATAATTAAAAAATTGACCTAAAAAATTAAACGAGTTTTAAATGAAAACCAGAACCTATGGAAAAACTTAGTTCAAAGTAGATGTTCAAAAGCGGAGTTCTTCTTCCCTAATACATAATAAACACTTTTTTTTCCACTGCAAGCGTTTATTAGTTCAACAGGCTTTTCCATAGGTTCTGGTTTTCATTTAAACTCGTTTAATTTTTAGGCCAATTTTTTTATTATAATATGTTCATAAATATAAAGTTTGTAATTTAATTGCATTATTTTTTAGTCTGTGTTTGATAGTTGACATGTTTGCATGGCCTACTTTAGCAAAAATGTAACAACTGGTATGCTATTTACCTGACTTTGACAAGTGCCAATTTTTTCCATGGCCTACTATAGCAAAAATTAAAAACTGAAATATCTCGCTCAATTTCAAAGATAAGTATGAATAATAATATATCATTGAAAAGAGCAAAACATAAGCAATTTTTGAGATCATGGCCAACTATGATTTATATTTTAAAAAACTAAGCTTTATATACTTTCAACGAAACTAGAAATAATTTTAAAAATTTGAGTAGTCCAATGGATTCCACTCAAAACAGTGCCTTAAGAATGTTTACACCGTTTTGGGAAGTTTTCAAAAATGACGGACTTACGAATTTTTTTCAAAACGGCCAAAAATGAAAAACGCCCTATATCTCGGATACCGATAGAGATTTCGGAATGCAGTTTTCACCATTCATCTAATTTCGAAAATCGAGCACAAGACACCTTAGTCAATTTTTTTCTATCTGGTCAGGAAATACGAGTTTCCTGTTAAAACAGTCGAAATAGCACCAATATCAAAATATGTTAGGACATGCCAAATTTTGTTTCTTGAGTTTCGATTTTTGTTATTACTACAAAAATCAATATTTAAATAATTTCAATATATAGACGCCCACGGATAGAATTTACAAGAGGACAAATAGACTAAAAATATAATTTTGAAAAAGTCATTTTTCATAAAAATATCTTGCTTGTAAAAAAACTATGATTCACAAAGCGAAAATGTTGATTTTGTAGACGGGATTCGCAAAAACTTAAAAAACATGATTTTTCTCCAAGAGTAAACTACCTTTTATTTTTATTTTTATGCAAAATGTCATTAGGATCACTTATCAAGAATAAAGTTTGTAATCGTCAAAAACAATAATACAAAACTTTATTGAACTCTATAATTTGGCGAAAACGCCTTGATCATATTCGTTTACCGCTGAAAATTGTGTTGTGTAGGAATTTGAAGGAAGCAAGTGTTTTAAAAGCAAATTATATTTTTTAGGTCATTTTATTATAAAAAAATAAAATAATTCTTGGTAGCTCCAAAATC